>CM056207.1:21657690-21862690 GCA_029692085.1 Gymnothorax javanicus | reverse complement strand
TATTACCAATGAACGGAATTCGGAGATGCATGTCAGAGATTGTTTTTATATCTGAAAAGCCCCCCCAAAATAAATCAATAAAATAAAATAAATAATAATAATAGCTAGAGGCACTCCGAGGGTGCAAACCTCCGCCAAGGCAGCACAGTCAAAATCTTGCTGAGTGAACATGGCTCATAAGAAATTTAAGGATTGGTTCCGACCCTGCTGTGAGAGCACAATCAACCTACAAAATTTGAGTGATATCACTGGGAGCGAAGTTCAGATATCGCGTGTCATAGGATTTCAAGATGGCTGCCGAGGTGAGCATATTGTTTGAACTATCGCCGTCAAAATCAATAGGGTCCATCGCTGATGTAATAGCAGCCCACCCACGAAATTTCAGAGATATCCATTCATTACTTTTTAACTTGTACAAAAACAGACAGACAGACAGATCAATGCCGGCAAAAACATAACCTCCTTGGCAGAGGTAATAAAAAAGAAAGGCATTTTATCACAATTTTCCCATAGGTTCTGTTAGAAGGAGGAGGGCACAGCACTTGGAGACATTATTTGTGTTTGCACAGCATAATGTTGCCACTCAGGGGATTCTCTCCTTTAAATGGTTCAAGCGCAGTACTTTTATCAGTGCCCTTTAGAAACACTTTTTCAAAAAGACTGAAGCAACTGGTTCCTACAATAAAATGCACTTATGTACTCTTTCTGTACTCACAAAAAAACAAGATCAGTCATTTCTGGTGGGCTTTTTGAGTGGTTTTTCTTGAACAAGACAGACAACTGTTGCAATTCTTCAGCCTCCACCCTGCAAACATCAAGTAAAATAAAATAGAACTGTAAGTCCACAAGTCCACAAAGTTCCAGTCTCCCGTCATAATTATTTCAAAAGATACAAGCCTCCAAAAATACTTCCTACTTAGAGATACAATTCATAAGTGCCCAAAATTTCCTAATTGGGGTGACACTGTTTTTTTTTTTTTTTTTAATGACCATATCACAAAAACTATAATGATATACTAATGATCTATGTGTATATTGGTGTGTGCATGCATATGCATACATAAATAATCTCATTTCAATTTATTCATTTTTTAATATATTTATATTCTTATTTATGTCATTGTTGTTTCACTTCAGCATGTGTATTTATGAGTGTAGAGTTCTGTCATGGGAGTCAAAGGGTGGTGTGAGCTCTAGAAAAATATGTTTTAAGTGAATAAATGCAGTTGAGCCCCAACTGCGCGGGCGGGGGGAAGGGGTCGCGAAGGGTAAGATAGAAAAAAAAGTGAATTGAGTGCTAAACCCTGATGGTTCTCCCTAAAACATCTTGATGGATATTTTGGAAAATTTCCAGGAAAATCTGAAACTGATCACAGAGGCCGATTCCCAGTTTTTTGCGTGAATTGACACGGAATGAACCTATATGAAAAAAATATACAAGCAGTAACTGGCTACGAGTATGATTGTAGTCTTGAAATTTTAAAACCTAAGTCTTGTGAAGAAACTGCTAGCTTGCGCATCCGCATTCCTAGCACTGCATAATGAAGCAATGGCAAAAGTGAAAAAAAAAATGCAATTAAAAAACTACCATAAACGGCATTATCACGAATAATTACCTCACTAAGCACAGAACCACAGGGAAATGCTCACATTCGATCAATATGTGCGGGAGTTCAGAAATACAGTGTCTTAAGAAGCTGAGACAATGTTAAAAATACAAAACAAATGTACCCAATTTTGTTGTTGGCGGCATTACACTTCACATCACACATTTGCATCTCAGTACTCATATCCCTCTGAAATGATACATTGCCGTTTCTTGAATTTAAATAGAACCAGAAACTATTTTTGCGTTAAGGGAAAAGACTGTACACACTACGGATAACATATTTAAATGGTGGTTCACATTGCATATGCAAATCCAAGAAAGGCCACTTCTCTCTAGAATTTGAAGTCGCTGAAATAATTTACCACAAAGCAGTCACCTCGGACCTTTTCTGGAACGGTATCAGCGTCGTATCAGTAAAAATATCAAAAACCAGTATATAAAGCAAGGTGGAAACTGATTTCTTAGGTCAAAAAAACAATCATAAGATATGATGGGTAAGTCAAACACTACCACTAAACAATGAGGACGGTTGAAGGCAGTCAACATGCAGACTCAATAATCCTCACACGGGGCACCAAAATGCTGAAAATGCATGTCTTCACCCTTGCATATGGTACCTGACAGTAGGAATCAGTTTCATAAAATTAATCTGCCTCGTAAATAACTTTTTAAATTTTGATAAAATTCAAAGTCAAATATTGAAATAATAACCATTACAGTTTTAAGTCATTTGATGTGGTAGGGTTAAACCTTTAGCCAAACATGTCTTGCCAGGCAAAACAAACCTCGCCTGCAAGCACGTGTTTTTGTGTTTTTGATACTGACTCAATTTTACAAGTGTGACCTCATCCGTTTTCAACTTATAGCCCTCAGAAAATCCATGACCTAGAGTTTAACCTTTCAAGGTCACTCAAGGTCAGAAGTAATGGAGTCAAATGAAAGCCCATATAGGAGTTCCTCACGCTAGTGAACATCTGTCTATCTGCAACCGTTTTTGAGTATAATGGAAAATATATTATTTTCACTGATGACCTTAACCCCCTGACATTTAACCCCCAGCTGCTACTGAGACTATCAAAGCTACCCCATCATGCAGCATGTGGTTGAAAGAATTGAAAGATGCACATTTTGGTTTTGTTTTGAAGTCAATCAATGAATTTGAAGAAAATTATCCCAAAAAAAAAAAAAAAAACATTTTGAACTTTTCAGTGACCTTGACCTTGACACAATCACATTCAAAATTTAATCAGGTAACCTACGGACCATTGCCCATCTATTCTGAAAGTTTGAAGTCAATCAGTGCAACCGTGTAGATGCCAGATTGTTGACACACAGACAAACAAACAACCAAAGCACACTGATTACAATACTTCACCCCACTGAGTCCGTCCTGGGCGAGGTAATAATAATCATAAACAACAGGGTTGAATTACTCAGCATTTCTTGCACCAAAAATATGAAAAATATGGACAGGGAACTGGAGGTTTATCTGTGCATGCGTGCATAGCTGTAGTCATTGAAATACATTTTATGAAAGAAAAGATAAAGGGAGAATTGACACTGGTTTGACATGGCCAGGTAATAGTGGGATGGAGTGAATTAAATGTTACAAGCGTTAAATACGTCCAGCTGATTCCAGTCAACCGTGACTGAATACACACAACACCACATATATAATAGGGGTTTGCATTTGTACTTCATATACAAGACATCAGATGATAGAGTATGAAAGACTAAGATGGTGCAGCTGGAGTAGGTATCTGAGAGATGTGTTATAACGCTACCCTAAATTGGATCTGTTAAACAGTCTTACTGCTTCTGATTGCACACAGAATGTCCTTGGTGGCTTTTGAGAGCTGACCCAGCAACTCAGTCCTCTGTGATTTTCTTGCTTATGGGTTTGCTCTTCCTTCCATTTGGGGACTCTGTGGAGTCATTTCCGGTCACAATCGCCGATATGCTGGTCGCAGGGCGGTAGTAAGGCTATGCGCTAGGCATTACATGCTAGCTGTTACCTTTTTTTTCGGGATGATATGCAAGAGAGCATGAGAAAGTTAGACCAGACGAAGGCCTACTGTTTTCGCTTTATTGCTAGCGTTCAGTATCTATTCACAAGTTCTGTCCCAAATATGATCTCGACTGTCCAGTTGATTAGAGAAATCAGACACTAAAAATGCGATATAAAACATGTCATGTCATAAACCATATGGGCATGGTTAGAATGGAAACATAGTGTACACACAGACGCACACGATGCGCCATCTTAATCACCAGGGAACTGCTGTAATTAACATTCTGAAATCTGCTCAGCTGGCAATAACCTTACCAAAAAATGATTTGATCTTTCTGGAAATATCACGAACAATATCTGTAGCACCAGAATGACCAATCAGCCACAGTAAAAATGAAGTGAAATACTAAAAAGAACAAACACCTTGTTTTTCAACATGAATAGGTGCCCTGCAACTGAATTTACATCAGCCTCTTGCTCTGCTGAAGAAAGATGAGCTTGCATTCCGGTATAATTACAGAAACACAATCTGACTGCTCACTCCCTGCAGGACCCCACATTCATGGAAAGATCAATGCGGTCACCCCGTAAACACAGAAACACAACCATTCATCCATTCACGACCGTATCTTTCATTCCAAAGGGAGAAAAGCCATCAATAATTACTCTTGTGCAACATGACGATTTTTATGCAGATATTCAGTTGAATGTAATCTATGAGGAGAGCTTGTCACCTATAATGGATGGATTTTGATTTCAGGGCCCCCTTTGGGTTATGAAGCCGGCCAGCAGATTCAGGCAAATGCAGTATAAAGGTTGAATATAGAATTTATCACTATGTACACTGAGAGAGAGAGAGAGAGAGAGAAAGAGAGAGGGAGGGAGCGAGAGATGCATCAAGCAACTAAAGTTGTCAAGCTGTCACGACCAATCAATGACGCACTGATCTGAAACCATCGCATTGTTTTGCTGAAACTAGCTAATGCCAGTGATTGTCAGTCAATGGTGTCAAGGCATTTTGTAATTTCACTCACACCTGTACTTGTGTGCGGGTGTGCGTGAGTGTGTGTAAACAGCGCATAAATACACCCATACTGTGTAAATAATGCATGCGTGCTGAAATGCATTATCATGCCATAAAAAAATGGCATAATGAATTTAATTTGCAAAGGGGCGGCAAACATCACAAGGAAGGTAGCCGAAAAAGCAGGAAAAAATGCATAACAGGCAGGCCGAGGATGTTTAACCTCACACGTCTAGACTGACGAGGTTGCAGTACTGAGGAGCACTTGGCTGCAGGGTTTATCCTGGAGGCTGAGAGAGTCATTAAAATGCAACAGGACTTGGCTCAGCCATGAATCATGAAAGACTAAAAGACTGCCGCCTTGTGCCTTTGACTCAGTGCAGAGGAGTCAATGTTACTCGCCAATGCCACTGCACCAACAACTAAAAATGAAGTAATAAACAAACATATTTATGAATAAAAATAAAACGGCAAGTTCTTAATGGTCCTCAGCCACCTGAAACATTTATGGAGTTTATGGAGAGATTCTCTGTTTTTGTCGAGTCGTTTAATAAATTGTGAATGTTCCAGATGACCTGAGCACTGTGTCCCGCAGGAGACGCAGGGCTTGTTAGCATGAAGGAAAACAACAGTAGCCTGCCAAGAAAATGCTAGCCTGGCTTAAAGGAAGAGTTCATTTTGCCCTCTTCATATCAACTGACACTGAGAAACCAACAGAGTATGACCATAATTCATCAGGACTGCGGGCCTTCACTCCTGAAACTGGGGCATTGCCCTGCCACAAAGCCCCACGTCCATGTCTTATTTTCATGCAAATATTGACTGATCTAGGACTACATAGGTCCAGTAGGTGGTGTTCCCGATTTATTCCAAAGTTCATTTGCCTATTCCAAGTAAAATTGGGCAAAGCAAGCACAACTGCCAAACATCTAATATTCCATGAGATTAATATGCTTACACTCGCTCGCTAAAAATGCTAAGAGAGTGGAGGGAAAAAAGTTCAAAGCTGATTGATTTCAGAAGAAAAAAAATACGAAGGGAAATAGTGTAATTCAGCTGAGCTAGACGGCCTGTTTAATGGAAGTGAGTGTATTCTCCAGAGTGCTCTACCCCGGTGTGCCGTCAAATGCTGACCCAATCAAAACTTCCCCTTTATCAACAGACAAGAATAAGAGCGGAACTGTATACTACACCAATAACACTGTGATAGCAGTCCCAGTGACTAACTGAAACCAGTTGTTTTCTGATATATATGTTTTTATAAAAACACTCTCTATAGTAACCATATCCAGAGAAGGACGACAGAACATACCAATTAAACCATTACAGAAAGGGACATTGGGTCTTTAAAAAAAGAGAGCCACACAAAGCTGCGAGACAATGGATAATTATTATAATGACCACATTAGCATAACTATAGTGCCAATAAAACTAATTACAGTTGCTCAATATCGCCGCGCAAGTTGCAGTTTTATGTGGCTTATTTATGTTCATCTCCTGCCACAAACTGAACGCAGCTATTTCGGGTTGAGTGATTTACCGTGCGGATTCTTTTGCGCGCCATGCAATTCGGTTCAGGTCTCTCAGCATCCTTAATAATTCAGATCATTTTCAATTCACCAGAACTTATTTATCACTCCTGCTCAGCCTGCCAGTGGATTTGTTGGCATGATGTTTTCTCTTTTTTTTAGGGGCTCATCACTGTACTCGTTTTTCAGTTTTTTTTACACATCCCTCCTTAGACAAAGAGAATTGCACCTTGTTTACACTGACACACATCTCTTGAACTTGTTATTGTATATTCATTTGAAGAGTAAGTCACATGGTGGAATCTACTCCTGTAAAGTTAAATACATAGCTTGCAGACACCTCTCCAGAACAACACCATCGCAGCATATGGGTATTACATCTCAGTGCAGCGATGGCACAAACATGACTGTACTGTACACTTATATAATGTACAAACGTTTGTACCTTCCTCCAGTTACTCATTAAGTACAAGAAACATCAAACCAAGAGGATGGAGGCAACCCATAGAGCTAAAATTCAGCAGTTGATATTTCATGGATCCCAAAGTGTCACAAGTGTTAAATTGTGCTTTAATATTTTGAAGCTGTGCATGATAACCACACTAGCAGGCACTACTGCAGTGATTTGGGGCAGGGGTGGGGGGTAGTATGCCAGTGAATGTATTTAGCCATGAAAAGAGCGGAAATAAAGGACCTCCTTGGGAATTCAAATAAATTAATAATTAGTCCACATATTTTAAGCACAGAACAGTTCCCTTGACAACGTATAACACATTTTCAAATGACCAATTCCATTAAACTGAACATGGCCAATGGCTGATTATAATTTAGCCTTTTTTTAAAATGTAAGTTTTCTTGCACATGCAAGACAACTTGTTAGACTAAGAAACCAAACTGTGGTTTTCCTCTTTTTTTTTTTATATCAACAGGAAATGCTCAAAACAAAGGAAAGGTCCATGCCGAGGAACGAGTTTGCACCAAACATCGCTCAATATACAGCACAAATGCATAACTATAGCAGAACGTAGAGGCAGTTTGCTAAAAAAAGGCCGTTTGAAATCACAACGGAACCTTTCGTGAAAAAGCATAAAGTGATGCATTGCAGTGGCAGAACAACATTATGTCTCAGACAATCTGTGGTAATAGCTTACGCTGGCTCTCTGGCTGATATGTTACAGGGTGGCCAAAGGCTAATCACAGCCAGTGTATATCAGCACTAGCGCGGAGCTAGGCGAGTGGTCTGGAGAGGTAATATATGGGCTGGGTGGAAAACAGGGAACTCTACCATCAGTCTGCCCGGCCCCCGCCCGTCCTCTAAGGAGCCTGCCTTGGCTGCCGTTCTTCTCCCCCCACACGCCCGTCCTCTGAAACAATGGAAGGGTAATGGCTTCCCCAAGGCTTCTCCATTCAGCCTTATTAGGCAGCTCGAGCCGGGCAGGCCTCGCCGATAAAACAATTAGCTCCATTCATCAAACCTCACCTCCGTGAGCTAAGACAGTGACACATAGAGGGAGAGAATGGGAGATAAAGGGGGGGAGTAGGACGATGAGTGAAAGAGGCAGAAAGGAAGGGAGAGAGAGTAAAAAAGAGGGATTGAGTGCATTTTTGGGCGGGCCTATATTGTGTGTCTTATGTGCACCTCGATCTATGTTTATGTGTGTCATTGTGTTTTTTTTTTTTTTTTTTTTTTTTGGCATTGTGCGGAATGTCTCCCCATGCCAATAAACTGTTTTTAATCAGAGATTTTTTTGCGATGGAGTAAGGGACAGAGAGAGAGAGAGAGAGAGAGAGAGGGATGGTAAGTGGTATAAAGGGAGAGTATGAGTGAAAACAGAGATCAGACAAAGGAAGATGGAAAAGTGTAATGTTACTTGTGCTCCTCTCACAATGGTTTACGCTTTTAAAGTTAATTTAATTGGTTGAACCACTTCTGCTTCCCACTAGAAAGTATTTGATCATAGGTTGCTCAATAACTACTGACTAACAGTGAACTCAACAATCATGTCATCCTAGTTGAATTTAGAGTTATTTATTGCATCTGTTGTGGCTGTTATCTCAGTGATTGCCAATCTATGGGCAGTCTCTCAGCAGAGACATCCTTTCAAAATATTAATGGGCCTAATCATCACATTCATATTCATAAAGTTTGGCTGTCAAGTCTGTCAGTGAATAAAGTATCTTTCATAACGACCAGTGACAATTGCGAACCTTTACCGCACATGTTCCCATAAAGGCCAGATTTAATGTAAAATATCTTCTCCTCAAATTGAGGGACGAAGCAGTAAGCACTTTGTAATTTTGACTGGCTCTGAGCTTACACTTAAACGGTGTTAGTCTGTCAATTATGCCAACCGAAATGCAGAGTTTGGAGAATTGTTAGTGCTGCACTTATCAAATGCAGTGATGGGATGGATCTGCCGTCTGCGTTTACAATAAGCCTGAGGTGTGACTCATCAAGTCGAATCCCATTTTCCACATGATCGACTGAACCAGCTGATTCTGGAATAAAAGGGGGGATTTATGTAGGATTAGCGGCCTGTTGCCCAGCTTTCATCAGATTAGCTGCTCTGTCGTTTCTGTGACAATGAGGGCTCACATCTAGGGAGTCTTATTATGACCTTTCACCTCTGACCTGAAGACTCCCTGCACTTTGATGGATTCAATGCAGTGGGATTACTGTCTTACTGGACTGCCTTCTGTCTTACATTCCATGGTTTTTTTTTTTTTTCTTTTGTAAGAACCATTTCTAAACAGGAAAAAAATGGTAAGCCTTTTTCTCTAAACAGTATATGGGTCCCCCTGGAAGCATATATTCGAGTTAATGACATTATCTTAACTATTTGACTTCCAGTGCGAAGATAGTGTCGGCATTACTGTCTTTCATTATTGGTTTAATGTCACTCTTGTGGCAACTTGTTCACTGAGGAAATAAAAGTGAATGCCAGTTCAAAATGGCCTCTAAACAAAGATGTAAAACTCACACTTTTTAACATCTACAGTGAGGCCCAGAAGAATTTTGAAAGTTTTTTTCTCTCTCTCTCTCTCTCCCCTGTATCAAGCTTAGTCCTGAGCAAATAATGGGCTCTGCCACAACAATAATTTTCACTTCTAGTCAATGCCGTTCAGTGATCATTATGCCAGCTTCAGGCAATGAGAGTCTAAGCAGCAGCTATCAAGATAAGCCATCGACAGCCAACCAAACCACGAAGAGCTCAGGTTCAACCTGCACCGTTTTTGGTTGCACAAATCTAAGAAAGTGTGACATTTCTTTTAAAATTAATGTTTTATCCAAAAAAATATTTGGCACAGTACACTTGTCCACTACCCCTCTCATTACATTCAATGCCAGCAAGCAGAAGATTAGCGTGGCTAGCCACGATGGAACCGAAACATCCAACAAGATGGTGTATTTGTGTTCTCACCACTTTAAACAAGAAGCCCACAGATGACTTCCCTGAGCCGGTTATATGTATCAGGGATACAACCAACCACCGACAAAGAGGAGATGGACATTAATTTGAGTGGATGTTTCAGGTTGGCTAACGTGAAACTTCTGGATTCTGCCTCAGCTAGTGAATGCTAACTTTGCTACTCTCAATGTCTTCCACACAGCCACCAGGGTCTTAATGCCCCTTTCAAACAATGTGAGATGCTTCAGATGATACTGTATGTTAGCACAAGATATTTATATTTCATTAGGGGCCTCTACGATTTGTTACGGGGGAAAATTGTGACATATTAGTTATTCATTGTCACCAAATTAATTCTGGTCTTACTTAACGTAAGTTCTTCGATATTACTGGTGTATAATTCAGCATACTGCATGTTTCTTTTCCTTTGTATGGTGCTTATGTGATGGGTTTAATATAGAAACTTTGAGCCTATATGTGCATACAAGGTGTCTTAGCATTCAATGCATGTACTTCCATGAGCTTCATCTGCATGTAAATGGTGTTTTTGTACCGCAAGGATGGACCATAGAGATGAGAGGGACTGGACAGATGTACCACACTCTAATGACAGTGTTACACAACCATCTTACAGGAGTGTTTACATTCTGTGGGAGGACTATAGGGCCATAATAGCACTAAAGCAGACATGAAAAGACTAGTTAAGATGAGATGGCATGTAAGACAGGTTAGACAGGTTTACTTGTGAGGTTAACACACTTTCAGTGTGAGACCAGATGGTCATGACATTAATGGAATTGAAATTAAACCATGTCATGGGTGACCAAGGTTGGCACTTCAGTATATAGCTGAGTGTCACCAAAAAAGATTATTTCTTACTGGATTGACAAAATGAGGGAGGCCTTATGACATGCTCAACTGCTCTCTAGCAATTTTCCCCCAAAATGACCAGTAGAATTGACTGCACTGAGAATCTGTCGCAGAAGCCCAAAAATCTTGATTCAAGATTGGCATCACGCAGTCACTCTTACTCACATAGCACCATTACGTACCTAGAAACTGTCAACCCAGTTTATGCCGGTATCATGTTCATGTCCACAGATCATGATGGGAGTTCCAGAGAGAAGTCGATCACCATGGACTAAAGAGTCCCAGAATAATCATTGCCTGGGGATAGAGTCATGGCAGATTGTGGTGACATGATTCCTGATTTGCTTTTTGAGAGAATGATCAGGTTGGATTTCATCAGAGAAGGCATTTGTGCTTACCAAGTCTGTTAAGTGAGGAACAGGTCTCTGGCGCAAGAAAAATCGCTAATCGGAGGATTTATGTAGCGAGAGCTATCAGATGGTTGAACGTGTATAAGACCTTATCACAAGGTGTGTCAATTAGCTTGACTCGAAATATGTAAAATTCTTAGATTCTGCGCTGCCCTTGCAAACTTGAGGGCTGATCTCATTCGTGACAGAATGGTTTAATGCAATCGGGCGTGTTAAAACATAATTATACCTGATATACGGTACTGTAAAACCCTCATGCTTTGCTTTGCGAGATAATTCTCAGGGGACAGTGGACACTGGAGAACAATTTCACAGAGATTGTTGTTTTTTTTTTCCCCACACATCACAAATTAACTGATTTATAACAATATGTTTTCATGTACATTATATGAAATTGAATTATGTTGAGATCTTCATGTGTACTACCTTAAATGACTGAAGGCCAACAAATTTAATTTGTTAATTTCTGTCTAATATACCTGTCAATGTCAACTTTGACTGATTCATTGATTCATTTTATGTAAAATAGAGTTAAAATAGAGCAGACATTTTCTATGCCTCTTTCATAATTTCTAAGTATCTGTCCTGCAATTTCAGTCTTTAGCCATCAAATTCATCAACCAACTGAGACAACCTTGATGAAAAGTGAAACTTCTGTAAATGCCCAACCCTTTCCTGGACATGAACTTCATAAAATAAAACCTCATCCTGTGAATATGAAATTTACTCAGGTTTCCAGATCAGCAATAAGGTAACATTCAAACCACTGCAAAACTTTGTTAGTTGCAGTTGGAGATAATACATGCTGCTACCAGCCTTCCAAAACTGCAGCTTTACATCCACTACTTTCACATCACCACACTTCTGAGTCAGTTGTTAGTTTGTGGGAGAGGTCAGGGTATTCTTGTGGGGTACAAGTCTTTTGATTTCGAGCAGCGGCTCCATCAGGACCTGCTGAGAGCCAGTGCTCATAGACGCACACAACAGTACCTGTGTGTGTGATGCTCACGCCCTGCACTTTCAAATCATCACAAGCAGGAACCTTATTAACTTCACCGCGGGTTGTTGCAGAGTTTCTATGGAGGGAGGGATTTACAGCAAATTCTCACATAAAAAGCGGTCACTTTATGCGGCAGAACTTTTTTCGCTGAGCTGGCTGTCACTCTAATTGTCTGGCAACATGCCACACATCAGAGAAACTTTGTTGTCTTGTCAAGAGAAGTCGAGCTACCTGACCAGTGCTCATCTGAGCATTTGCGTGATAAAAAGCTTTACAAGGCTCACGGACAAGGCCATGGGCCTGCTGTGGCTGAGAGATATTTCCGTCAATTGAACTTTTCTGTTGAGGTGCTCATGGTGCAGTCCTGAGCTGCCTGCCAATTAATGTATTCTGTAACTGAAACACTAGCTTGGTGGGACCCACTTCAACTTTTTGTGTTAACTTGCAGTGAAATTCATCATGGCGTGTGGAATAAAGACTCAGCACTTATAAGACTACTGCCTTTTCTACCTTACGATATCTGAACTCAGATAGTGGGAGAGATTGCAGAACAGAGCCATTACTGCTAAAGACAAGTGTGTTGCCTGACTGGCGATGAATCCTAACTCTTACAAACATGAAATACTCAGATCCCCCGCCACGGGATGGTGTATAACTGGCCTGGAAAGAGAATGCGGTGAGGGGACGGACAGACAGACAGGAGGATAGACAGGGAGTATGAAATTGCACATCTACACAATAAGATGTATTCATACATTAAATTTCATTGAGGAGTCCGGCACGAAATGTTGCATTCAGCTACTGAAATGTTAGCCTGTACATCGCTAATTCATGTTGACAAATTAAATAACGGCTAATGTGTTAGTAAATAGATAGCGAATTATAAGTTTATCCCATGCTTTGCTATTTTAGGAATAATAATAAATTAATATATTCGTTATTAGTAAAATACATAAAACATGAACTAATGTTAAGTTATTTTCACATTTAAGACTTAGTAGCTAAAGAATATTCATGATTTTTCTCTGACGTCGTTTACTCCGTTACTGTTCGCTGATACAAGCCAGTCCTATTTTAAAAAAAAAAACATAAGTCTGCGGACACAGAGAATCCCGTTATGTTCAAGGTTTCAGAGCTCCCAACATTATTCATTTGTATATGGGTTGGTTGGGGGGGGTGGAATAAGAAAACTTCACACTCAATCCAACAATACATCTACAGAGCTCTTTACACCAGGGCAGAATAAAGAGGCATTTTGCATTGCTTTTGTTCCTGGGCTTAATTGAAAGCGTTGAAGCTGACACGAGGGGAAATGACAGAGAGACGAATACCTCGTTTTTGCGTTACCTTGAACGCCGAACATATAACAAATGAGCAACTCTTACCGCGTGCGGTATCGTGCAGCACGCTGCGAAGCCGCGCCAGAACCATCTGCCCAACACCGAAATTATGACCGCAGGTGTCATTTGTTACAATACACTTTTTTTCTCTCTCTTTTTTTAGGTTGGGTGAGAACCCTCCCCCCCAAAAAAAAAAAAAAAATAAAAAATTGTACCGTTAAGATGAATGGCTGGACCTAGCTATCTCTCCACAGACACACCATTGGGGATTTATGATTCCTGAGGTTAAAACGGGAAGTGTTTTTCTTTTAGTGCTCTGGTTGCTATTGTTGTTTTCCTTTCTTTTTTAAAAGACAACAACGAGGTGTAACAATGATGAAAAATGAGTGCTGCAGCCATTTCTCCACCGATCTAACTTCACCGAGCAGCTGCAATGTCAGCTAATAGCTTTTGCAGACACTAATCCCACCAGAGACTAGGCCTTAAGAACTGTTCTTTAATGCGTCGTATCTTTTCAGAAGTACATCATGTATACTTTAATATAACAGATGTCAAGATTTTTTTACCCAGCAAAAATCCTTTATTTTTATACCTTGAAAACACACGCTGGCAGATACTCAATATACAGTGCACAATACAACGGTGCATTACTGTAAGTTCACATCAAGTCAGCACATTGTTATATATATATGTACTTCAAACTCGTTAAATCTCTAAACATCATCAAGGCAGCATGCAGTGCGTATCTGCGCGAATCAGAGGAAGAGCAGTAATGCTTCCCGATGTGTCATGTGGTCTCACATCTCGCTTCCAAAGAAGAGCTGTAAATTAGCACATCAGTCATCTTCAGAAGGGATGTGCTCGGTCAGAGAGTCATGTGTGCAAGACGCAGCTGTCGTGCAACAGCACGGAGACTCAGGCGATAAAAAACATGGCAAAATAATCACCACCTTTTAAATGGGGCAGCCCGGTGGGTTTGTGAGTGCTCCTGTAGTCATGTACAGGTACTTAGATGTGCGTGTGTGTGTGTGTGTGTGTGTGTGTGCGGTGCATGTTTTTCTTACCTATTAAGGACCTTATCTGGTGCAGACACTGATCTTGTCAAGACTGTAAGTCCTCCTGGGGACCAAAGCCCATTTCTGATGCGGTAAAACATCGTTTCTGTGGCCGAGGATTTGGTTTGGGGTCAGGTGTAGTGTGAATTGGGATTAGGTTAAGGTTAAGATTAGGCATGATTTGGTAATGGTTAGGGTTAGGCTGTCCACAATTAATGGAAGTCAATGCAATGTCCTAATAAAGATACCTGCGCAAACTTGTGCGTTTGTTTGTATGTGTGCTTGTATGCATCGGCAAGTGTGTGTGTGCGCATGTGTGCGCATGCTTTTCCGACTTTAGGGTCAGAAATGTTCTCTCAAGCACTGACTCTCTCAAGCCGTCTCTCTCTCTCTCTCTCTCTCTCTCTCTCATTTAGTCACTCACTGTCTCTCTCTCTGCCCTTTCTCCCTCACCTCTTCTCTAAATAGTCCCTCCCTCAGTTTAAATTCTTTAATTAAGTCTTGGTCGGCGTGTCCTCTCTCCTCAGTATTAGTGCATGTAATTTCCTGCGCTCATATCTCATAACCCCTCAGATATAATATTAATCAAGTTCCTCTGTTCTGGCAGTATTTCTGGGACTGCGGACCTCTCCCGTCTGGCTTAAATCTGCCCGAGAGCCTGCACTGTGACAGCAGATAGAGATCAGTCGCGGAGCCTGCCGGCCCTTCGTTACTGATATCCTCCTCAGCAGCGCCTCCGGGACCGAATATCCCCGCGGGTACAGGACAGAGTCTCATCACTGACGCGGTGATATACATATGGCTCATGCACTAAACGTTTCTAATTGTTGATGCGCCAAGCACAGCAAACAAATACTTTTTTTTTGGCTGCTATGAATTTTGAAATTTGAAATTAGTACAACACTTAGCTAAACACACAAAATAGATCTGCTTAATAATAACAATAATAATGTTTGTGTCTTAAATACTAACATGTTGCTGGCATCATTATCAGAATTGCAGGTAAGATACTGTTTCACACATCTCACACGTGCATTACGAGTAAATTAAGCGACGGCACAGGTTTCGTGGGGATATGCGATAATTACCTTTAATTGGCTCACTGATTTGAACCAATCATGTTTTCTCATCTGTACGGAATGGGTTTCACATGAGCCAGTGACTGAACTTGCATCATGACTCCACCCACCCTGAGGTAATAAAGTCTCCTACCTGTCCATTAGCAATATAAAACTATAACCAAAACTGTTACAAGTAAAATAGTGATGGACACACAAATCTGATCTTATATCCGATCTACGAATCAGAATTGAGCCACTTTCATATGTTAAGAACCTAAAAAGCTAACTCTCTGGCTTTTTATACCTTCTGAACCTCATCAGGTACAGCTGACAAACTGTTTTCCATTCTCCAGGGCAAGACCCTATCAATACATTCACAACAAGCAAATCCATTTTCTGGGTTTGAATCAGGTTTGCATACCTGTGCTCTTACAAATATGACGTCTTTTGTTGTTGGGGACGCGTGCAAAAACAAATCAATGTGTGCATGCCTACCGTTTCAGAGGGCAGATGCATTCACGTCACAGATAGATACAGGTCATTTATAATTATGAATGTGAACCGTCAAGACAGGCCAATCTGAATCTGATATGGGCAAAAAGTCGGAATTGAATAATGAGGCTTGTAATGCGAACAAAGCGACAATCTCTGATAACAGACAAATATGAGAGAGAGAGAGAGAGAGAGAGAGAGCACTCATTTAAATCTGCAGCATAATTTTTAAGAGATGCCGCATCCCGTCACAAAATGAGGGACAGCCAATGAGGCGCCATCCCAGTGATTTGTATTTGTAGGAGCTTCAGTTCTTATTACCATTTTCATTAATGTTTACCTTTCAGCTTGCAGGCAGTAAGTAGGCTTACCCTCTCTTCCCCTTGTTTTTTTTTTTGTTTCCAAAATTTTATTGCACTGTATTAATTATGTCTAATGCATCATTGTCAATTGTCTCACTCTTAATTGCATTGGCAATATCGTTTATTTGCACTCATGCCAATAAAGCATTACTGAATTGAATTAAATCAAGAGAGAGGAGGAACTGTATTTATAGAGCTGGAGGAGATGTTGGGACTTAAAGAGGGAGAGAGTGAAAAATAGAGAGAAGAGGGTGGAGGAGACACAGGCGCAGGAGGGAGGCAGGACGAAGGCCACAAAAAGGAATGACATGGGAGAGGGAAAAGAGGAGAGTGAAAGGAGAAAGCTGGGAATTGAATTGAATTTTAACACCACCTTTATTGAGTTGCTTTTTCACCATGACACTACAAACTCAGACCTTAACATCCTTCATCCACATTACTTAAAAAACCCTGCATGTCACTGATTATCACTGAGAGATGGAAAGAGAGAAGAAGAAGAGGAAAGAGAGCGGGAAGGAGGTGGAGGGCAGAGGAGAGGGAGAGAAATGGGGGGTGAGATGGGGAGGTAAAGAGAGAGAGAGAGAGAGAGAGAGGGGAGTCTGCAGTCTGATATCCTGCTACAGGAACCCCAGCAGAGCACAGACGTTTACTGAACTGTTCGTGCACTGTTCAATCTCTATTCACCTCTGCCACACGGGAATCACTTGTGTCATCTAACAGTCATCGAAAATCTGCAATGTTTAGCCCGCAAATCAATGCTCTCAATATTAAAACCGACTGGTGCTGTACAGGTCTCAGCGGAACTCAGGTCCAATCCAAATACAACGCAACATATTTCTGCCGAATAAATGGTCAAGCATCACTACTCTAACACAAAAATGAGGAGAACTGAGGCGCAAATTCGTGTTTTCCTCAAGCGCATATGTGAGCATGCAGAAGCAAGTAGATGAGTCCGAGTAAAATGCATGTTTAAAGAGAGGAGTCTAGTGTTTGTGTGTGTGTGTGTGTGTGTGTGTGCGTGCGTGTGTGTGTGTATGCATTTGTGGGTGTGCGTATGCGCCTGCCTGAGCCATGGACGTGCACGCGTTGTGTGTGCAGGTATCTGTGATAAATGTGTATTCTATAGGCTGTAAATGTGTGTGCGTGTATACATGTGTGTATGTGTGTGTCTGAGTGTGTGTCTGCAGGTATAGGATATGTTCTTCTGCAGAAGGTATGGTTTATCTGGGTTAATCACACATTAAATGACAGTGCAGCCAGGGGTTCACCTCCCCCAGCACTCAGTCCGAGCTCTGGCCCCACCCCAACCCACACCGCTCACCTATGGGGTGAGCAAGAGTCCTGAAGCCGTTGCCACCCTACCTTTCCCCACCCTCCACACCCCCCTCCTCAACTCACACCCCTCTTTTTCTGCACCCATCATGTCCCGCAGGAGAGATAAGCTCCTGAACGGAGAATTTCATCTTTCTTCTGGGCAGCTGCCCACCCCCCGCCCCACTTCCACAATAGCCATCACCTTGGCCAGGGAAACTCCGCCAGCGCCGGATGATATTGTTTGCCTACCCTTAGGAACTGAGCCCCCCACCCCTCCACCCACATCCGCAATTTTTAACATCCCCCGGCTCTCTGACACCCCGTTTTATAAAGGCAATGCATCACCCAGAGTGATCGGCGTCAGGAGGTATAACTAAATAAATAAATGAATAGTCAAACAGAGCTAAGGTCAGCGCTCCCTCGCTCAGCCCATCTCTCCGTCTGAAGGGTCCGACGACCGAAACGCTTCCAGTTCGAGCGCGAGAGAGAGCCCCAGAGAAACCCGCGAAGGAGCCATTTTTACCCCCCCGCTCTGGTTAGAGGCTGTGGCGGCCGTCATTTGACCTCGTCCTTCGGCGGTTTGTGTGGCCGGCAGCAGTCGCAAAGTACAAAAGCGCCGCACGTAAATCACCGCGGGATTTTACTGACCTGCCGCGAGGAGAGGTATCGGAAAAGCCCGGGAGAATATCGGCCGCTCGTCCGAAAAACCGATGCGGAAAGGTTCCATCCCGCCTCTCCACTCCGTTTATAAATCAGAGGCTCGCGCAGATCTCATTTATCTGATATGCTCTTCCCTGCCTTTGAATATAAAAATTGTCATTTAAGTCCGTTACCATCGATTCAGCCGTGAGATGTCGGGGAAAACTCAGCCTCTTATCTATTGCATTATCAATAAAGTCAGTCTAAACCGGCTGTATCAATATCCACCCGATGGGTGTGAAATTTCATTAAATTCACAAATTGCTCTGAACTCAATTGGATTTATTTGATAATAAAAGAAATATACATTAAGCACATGCATAATAATTCTGCTGTGTTCTTGCAAAAATAATTTTCACAGCAGTGGAAAGTTCCAGGGCTGATGCTGTAGGAGGATTTTTTCTTCAGCCCCATATTTTTCTCTATTATTAGTTCCCAAACATGGTAGTTTATAATCATTTTTTTCTGAAGTTGCTGGACTTTTTTGATACAGTAGTGAATGCAATAACCACATGCTGTTAGACCAACACAGGCAAGACTTTGTGTGTTTTTTTAATGCATCTTTGCACCCAGAAGCATTAGTAAGCCTCCCCAATCGCTGAGGCCACCTTCATTCATTTTAAAAGGATGCACAAAATTGCATTTGACCTTCAGTTCTTTGTACTGCAGAGACTGCTGGCTAAGCAGCGGAATCACTACATTAGTACACATAATGCACAGCCTGTGGCAGACTGACTGCGTCAACCTTTACGCAGCGCATTAGTCTAAAACCACCCTTCCTCTTTTTGATGCCATTTCCAAAAAAAAAAAAACCTTTATTGAATAATATCTTCAGGTAGACAACTCCATTCTTAATGGACAATATATCCCACCAAACATATCTCTCATTTTGTTGGACATCAACTCTACCAAAATTCAACCATCTCTTTATTGGTTGATAGATTGCACAAAAACACTCTCAGTGCATTACTTGACACTATGGTCTGCAGAACTGCATAGCTAAGTCCAAAAATTGTGTTTTTTAAATTGAGTGAAGGATTACTTTTGAATCACCAAGTTAAGTGAAGAGCTAGTGGTGGCAGGCATGAGTTAGAAGTGAGTGGTTTGGGTGTTGAAATCTCCAGGCTTCTGCTGACATTCGACTCCCACCGCTAACGAGCCTGATGACGTCACACCATACCGTAGTACAGCGTCGGAAGCGGAGTTGAAAAATGCACGCTTTGAGCCCAGGTAGACATTGATTTGAGCAGATGTAAGGAAGTCATCATAAAGAATTTATGGTTTTATGGTGACCTTGCTGTTGATCCTTGGACCATAGCACACCTGGCTTGAAAATTCAGTATACTTTTATCAAAGTGTTTTTGCACCAAACTCCTGACAGACAACCAAACAGACAAACAAATTGACAAATGCCACTGAAACCAATAGCACCCCCCTCCCCCCCACCAACCTTGGGCAGGGCAGTAAAGACTCCCTTTTTCGTCACATAGCGATGGTCGTGTCTTGTGACCAAACGTCGATACAGTACACGACAAGCAGGGAGTGAGAATGGGCTGCATTCTGATGATCATCTTCATTCATCTGTGCATTTTCCAGAGGGCTCAATAAAAAAAGAATATCTTCAATATCTTCATATTTTGATGGGTTTGGAAATGGCAAGTCCAATTTATACGACCCATTTATAAACAAACATTTGGATAACAGAGCTAGCATCTGGAAACCCAGGGCTTGATGTAATTTGATGAGAGTCTTCTTTTCACTGAGAACAGTGACACTGGTGGAATTTTATTAATGTAACAGCAGGGGATATTCTGAGCCATTTATCTCCATCTCTGTTCGTTTGGTTTAGTTTTTGTTTGTTTTCAACATCTCCCATCTCATCTACCCCACCCATTCCTCCATCCCGCCCAGCCCAAAAGTACGCGCCATGAAATCGGAAACACTGCCACTCACCCACCGAATCGCTAATGCTCGTGGACGCGCGTGGGAAAATGACAGGGCCATCGAAATGGGCTTACATGGCACATTTGCTAATTTGCACACCTAGCTGCACTTCAGAGCGCCACAATTACAGAGCGCATCTCTCTCTCTCTCTCTCTCTCGCCCGGGCTGTGGGCCTCCCTGTTCGGCATATCTCCGCTCTCTCTGGCCCTCTTTGCCACGGACGGACTGCCATGAAATGGACATTAATTCCCTCTTCGCTATCGGGCCGGAGCAGAGGGCTTTCTTAAGCCCACCCCCGCTGTCCGGTAGCCTTCCATCAGCAGAAAAAATAAATAAATAAGCGGAAAAACGGAGGGAAGATCAAACAGTCCTGTGAAATGCAAAATAGGATGAATCCTGCATTTTTCCCCATCAATGAGAACTAATGAGTATTCCACCTTCTGGCTCCAGGTTAGATAAATAATAAAGTCCTCTAAAAAAAGGGGGAAAAAGGAAAAAATAGAGGTAGCTAGCTAACTGTTTAGGAACTGACCGACCCAACAGGGAAAAAAAAAAACTAAATGATTAATGAACGAAATTAAAAAACTAACCTTGCCTACTAAAGAATTAACTTAACCAGGGAAGATAGGCTGGAAAAATTCCTGTCGAAATGACAAGTCCTACATTTAAATGTAGATCTAATGTAAGAAATAATGCACATGGAAACCACGGAATGTTGTCGCCAAATCCTGAACATAATCCTGACCCCCATCTCCATATCTAACACCATAACCACTTTTATCACCTTCATTAAAGCACTCGTCACTTCACCAGCAGCATGATAATCATCACCATCTTAAATAAAAAACCTGCATCATTGTATATTACAGCTATCACTGTTGTTATCATTATTATCATCATCATCATCATCATCATCATCATCACCATCATCATCATAAAAATCATCAGCTGTGTCAGCTTCATTAGCACTATCATCATAATAAGCTCATGTACTTCACACTGTTCCTCCAATTTGCTGCCAAACACACATTGAACCCTTTTAACCTCTAAGCTGTGACTGGGCCAAACAGCTTGTGTCCTGGACCACAAGAGGGTCTAGCAGAGATGGTTGGTGGGGTGAGGGGCAGGAGGTGTATGTGATGGAGGGGGGACGCTGTTCGAGCTGCAGCTGACGGCGAAACCGTCCACAACTCGCTAATGTAACCCACCCTGACACTTGCCACAGCACCTTAGCCCGCCCGCCAAAACCAACCACACGCTTCCTCCAAGAGTCCGCAGGGATTTAAGCACAGCCACGGAATGCGTCAGCTGCAAAATGTACTCGCTAACTCCAATGCTGCCAAGTCTGCCACCAGTTGAAAAATGGTGGCACCTGGGTCCTTGCTCGGGGCTGTAAGAAACGATAGCAGGAAATGGTAGTTCATTGACCGGCCTGCAGAGAGTTGGCAGTGTAGTTTAACTACAAAAAATAAAATACACATATAGAGGACCAAGAGAGGAGAATGAATACAGTACAGTATCATGGCTTCCTCAGAAACAAAAGACACAAGACTAATTGGACAAAAAAAACTGCCCATTTCTGAGTGATAAAGAGTCATTCAAACATCGGTGGAGTATGAGTTTCCCTGCGTTGGACAAGGAAAGAGAGAAACAGAGAGAGATCTAGACCACCTAAATAGCTTCTCTGAGGCCGAGAATTCAATTCTCACACCCTCCAACACTCAGAAGGAAAGGGCTCCAACGCAGCCTTTCTGAAGCTCATCATTGTTTTATTTTCTCTCCGCTCAATAGAATGAATAATAATGGCAAAATAATGACCTAGTCCCTCAGGGTGAATAAATCACAGCAGGAGAGGCCGAATGTAGCCATTAACACATCCAAGAAACAGCCCCTGATGCTTCTGTCCTTCACTGTGTTCCGTATTTAAACTGCAGGAGTAGTGCTGCCTCTCTCACCAGGGCTGTTGCAGATCACCACCCATCCATGGTCTTTTGTCTCCCTCTGTTGGTGATAAGTGTAACTGCAGGCAACGGAATGGCTCTCCCCTTACCCTTCATAAAGACCCACCAATTGCCCACTTAGGACAATACTCTGGTTGTGAGGCAATAAAGTCTCCATTTTCTGATATCTCCTTTTTTCAATACGGTCCCCAATCCTTCTCTCCAATTGATTAATGGCCAGTTTGTTCATCAGCGCACTATTCAACAACAATACGGCTAAAAACTCCACCCCTGCGTGAGATAGTCGCCACAATCCTGCATTGTCCCCATACACAGCAAAGTACAATACTGAAACCAAAATGTCATTATCTGAAGATGAATTACACTGGCTGACACATTTACACACAGTAAAGCCTATTTAATCTTGTAGGGAATGGATGGCTGCATAAATGGCTAAATGTGCGTAAAAAAAAAAAAAAACACGAAGCGTGGTTTGACAAAAGCATGGAGATATAATGAAACTGCCTTTATATTCACTCCACATTCAAATGTCTCACCATAGTGTAACCTTGGTGGCTATTTCTTATTGATATGAGTGAAAGCATGATTGAAGGCATTAATTCATTTTCATGTCATGCTCAACAAGACCCATCACACGAGGGATTATTTGAACAGATAATTGGAAGGCATAGCAAAGTAGATATAATAAATCATGGATATTAGGAATTTAAAGGAGCAGAACACAAAAAAAAACAGCATATGTTGAACAAAACAAACTTTGTCAAACCACAGAGGAATACTGATTGGATTGAATCAATGGGTCTAATGACACTTGCTACTTCCTATTTTTTTATCCACCTCTGTGGCCTTACAGTCTTCATGACTTGAATGTCACCGCCGAAACCAAAGGTGGTTTCTGTCTCACGAAAGGTGGACTGTAAGGTAGCCGTTCTCAATGTGCTGAACAAACAGATATGACTCATCCTGAAATGAGTCAACTGCGTAGTGTGGTAAGAGATCAGAAGGTATGGAGAGGAATTCATTCTTCACCACTCCACACCTGTCTCTGTTGCGGGAGCTTTTTAAACAAGTCTTCACAGAGCTCTTCCAAGGCCCGGTGAAGGTCTGCAGGGCGGAAGCCATTGTTTGGCTCCATTTGATTTTAATTGATAGGTTTTTAGAAAATGGAGATGTGTGCAAAGGTGTTGACTCCCTTGTATTTTCCAATTTAATTGCTGGCGGTCGGTTTTCTGTACGTAGTTTTTCGAGGGCTGACAGCAGGTAGAGCACGGAGATGAGCATTTCTATGACCGGCTTATTTTTTCTCACTTCATGCTATTGTTTGCATCATACAGCTATGCAGTACTTGTTTCTCTCACCTATGGACACAGAAGAGACTCGTGGGCTTGGAAGGTTGTTGTAGGAGTGGGTGAAGCCGTGCTTGTTAGCGGTGTGCTTTGTTCACTACGTTTTGAGGTTGATGCCAGCGACCTCTCTCTACAGAACAAGGTCGGTCAGTCCGTCTCTGCAGCAGACCGCAATCGACCCCCCGACAAACCCAGGCTCAAGTGGAGCAGCGGTAATGGCCTCTCGATGCTCTCCACGGAGACACCCCACTAACATGAGGGACCCCAGCCCGCCCACACCATCTGATACAATCCATCAAATCAGCTAATTGGGCACCGACGTCCCTCGTACTCTACTTGGCCTCGCAGTGGAAATGCAGATGAAAACGGGAGGTTTGAGTTTTTCTTCTTGAAGAGAGAAACTGATCGCAAAAAAAGAATCAAAAGTGGACCAGTGATCTACAAGTGTGTATTTTTATATTCTCCCTTTTTGCACACGGATGAGTTTTAATTGGAGAGGAATCGTTAAAGATGTTCCCTGCCTATAAGAAGAGCTCTTGCTTGGGGAGGAAGTTTGAGTACAAGTGATGGACAAGACAAAGGCCCATGCAGCAGACCGGACTTGGGAATAACAAGCTTGATTAGCATGATGATAAGCAACAGAATGTTAGTCACCTTTTAATGGCCATGATCGCCGAAATTGCCACATTCACAATGAGAGAGAGGATTGGGGGGCAAAGTTGTCTTGTTCAGGAGGGAATGTGCTGGGATTGATGACACAGTGAAATGAGGGGAAATCTTTTTTCAATTTCCGACTCTCAAAGCAACGATCAATTATGCTCCAGAAACCACATTTGGGCTGGATAATTATGCTTTGTACTTCTAAAATACAACTCTCTATGCCAACATCCCTATTTGTCGAAAATGTTTAATAATTAAGATTAATTACCGCAGATTTTGACAGATCATGGTTTTTGTTGTTGATTTATGTGGCTTAAATTGTTATTTTTCTCTCATCTCACTGGTGGATGAAGGAATAAATGCTCAGGTGCTTTAACAAGAAATACAGAGAGATTGCAAAACTACAACAAACTATTCCTCTCTTCAGAAGTAGCGCCAAAACCCCCATCTATTTATTTTCTGGACGAAAACACGAGAGAACAGCTGAAAAACAATCAAGCAGGGGAAATAATCTCAAAATTTAAATACACGCCATTCCGTGGTTGCTAGGCTGACCGGACTAATTGATCTGGGCACCTCGCTTTCGATGCCAAGGGCGCCTCGCTTTCAATGCCAAGGGCAGATCGAAGTGAACAGGCAGGATATGATCAGCGAAATTGTAATTTTATTGAGCCGACAAGTTCAAGAGGGAATGGGCACATTTGGGCCTCAAGAGAAGAGACCTAGACCTGATGTTAATCAACATTTATTTATCTCTAGAGCAGTTCTCGCACAATTCTATAAATTCGTTTAGCGGAGTAATGTATTCGTGGTCCGTGAAGAATAAGATCAAAATGTGGACTTAATCAAAAGTCAAAGTGGCAAAAGTTGAATTCAGGCTCTTATCTACAGTGCAATAGTGCCCTATGCCAATAAACTGGATTTCTGAGTTAGATGGACAATGGCATTGAATAAAATCCGGATACATTGCAAACCTAGAACATGGATTTAAGTAAAAAGAGCGATTTGGGTTTTTACTCAGCTAACTCAGTACCTGTGATTTTTCAAACACGGCAAACCAGATCAAGGTCTTCAAAGCTTTAGGCTTGAGCCTTTCACTCTGTTCTAAATTGCCTCACAAAGTATGTTCAAGCGTGCATCTGAGAACTGGAGTTCTTTAACCACTATGGCAGTCCAACACTACAGAGTCGTTATTATTGGGACACGAGAAGGCAAAGTGGAAAAAGCCATATCCTGGTTAGCATGGGTGGCAGCCAAGCATAAACTGGACAATACTTCAGAAGTGAGTACAAATATACACATTAAACTGTTTTGTGAGCATAGAAACTCTCCCAAATAATTCATTACAAAATTTGCCAGAGGAGGGACATGACAAGACATCAGCTGGCGTGGTAATCATGCACATTTCCCCGCCCTCAGAAACATTTCCTTCTCTGAACCCAATTTAGAGGCAATTTATCCATCAAACTAAGAGTCTAAATGTTTGTGGTTTTATATTTATCAAGACATCTACAAGAAAAAGACAGAAGATGGCAAATTGCTGCATGTCAGCATTTTTAATTCAAAACACATTTCAGACAAAAATATTTCCTGCCAGCGCAGCAATGGCCTGTTCGCCATAAAGGGAGCTTAACCTGGCCATGTAAGTGATCACTGCTGTCCATTTACTGACACAGAAACACAACCCTTTCAGAGGATGGTGCTCCGTTTGCTTGACACAAATACACCTGCTCTAAAGAAATAGAAAATAAGGAGTGAAAATGTGGCATTAAAAACTGCATCATGAATCAGAGGCACTAACACAACTAACACAAATAATCAAAACTGAGTCTGAGTGCAGTGGTGAATTACATGTGTTAACTTATAGGAGCTGTGTCACCATTACTGCGCTACTTTGAATGAAGTAAATCCGCTCAACTGCAAGTCAAAATCTAGAAGATATTTTTCTTCTTCTTTGATTATTGGCGATGGCAACAAGCTTGCATTCTTCGTATCCTGTGGCTAAAGCTTAAAATAACGCTTTGAATGAGCCTGTCCTCCAACAAAACACGCCCGGAAAGGTCATTTGTCAAGCAGCTTATTACAACCTAAAGTTACGTTTAGGAGTTAAGCGACCTCTTGCGGTCATTGAAATAACTACAATCTGGTTTCCGTCGTCAGCGTCGCTATCAGTAAATCCCTAACCTAAAGCTAATCCTAACCCTAATCCTTACCCAAACCGTTATTTTAAGTGTAAATATGACTGAAACTATATCTGGAACTGAAACTGTAACTCTA
Organism: Gymnothorax javanicus; assembly: GCA_029692085.1. NCBI lineage: Eukaryota > Metazoa > Chordata > Actinopteri > Anguilliformes > Muraenidae > Gymnothorax > Gymnothorax javanicus. The sequence continues at coordinate 21,836,316 of CM056207.1, read as the reverse complement.
ACAGTACCTTCCTGCTGCCAGTAGGGGCGCGATTTTAGGAAACGCTCCTATGGGTCATTAATCAGAGAAAATGAGAATAATCGACCTATTTGAGCATATGGTTGGAGGACAGGTTTCTTTGAATCCTCGAATTTCCATAGAAAGCTCCTTAATATAAAAAGAATAATGCTGGAGTAACTAAAATATATAAATACAATACAAAACGAAGACCGATTGGCAAGGATGGAATCAGATTATGACTTGCAGTCAAGCAGGTTCACTTTCTTAGGATGTGTGTTCGCAATTGTGGCACAGCTCCTCTGAGTTAGGCCTGAATCTATTCAGGGGGCATACTAAGGATATAAGAATGTAATGTTATTATATCATCACTCCAATAATAACCACCTCCTTTTCTTTACTGCTGTCTCAGAGCTCCAGGTTGAATGTACTGACACCTGAATTACTCCAGCTGGGGAATTTCATGTAGTCCCAGACCCTGCCACTGACATATCTAATCACCCCTCTGGTAATGACAGGAAGAACTCTAATGGGTTAACTGACTTGTGTGAAGCGGCTTGTCTGACTGATATGTGGACAGTCTCTCATATTGATGAGATAGATTGTACTTTTGACTCACATGTGCATAAAAGCTATTCAGGAATAGACTCATTATTGGTGGGTGAGGACATATTAAGTAACACATATGTGATGGGATCTGGGAAAACCAGTCACATGGTGAAATTTGACCTTCTGGAGATTCTGATACCACCTGAAAGCTGATTTCAAGCTGATTTTAAATCTGTTTTCATTATTTTCATACCTTGTCTGTATCAAATGTAATGGCCACCCAAATTCAGCTGATCAAATGGATTTTCTCTGATGGAATTTTGAGAAAAATTGGTTTAAAGTCAGGGATTCTAAATAGAATCAGAACAGCAAGGTACCAAAAGGTACATGTCAGTCACTTTCCCTTTGTAAAACACCTATGTGGAGTCAATGTACATGTTGTAAAATGTACAGAAAGTTGATTTTGGCATCAAGCAACACTCAACAATCATAAATTTGTTTAAATTCAGTGTGTCTTTATTTATGAAAACATTCACTGAATTTAAAACAACGCCAATGTTTTGTCACTTCATAGAGTCATTTTTTTTACAACTATTGCAAGAATGAAAAAAACAAAACATATTTCATATTGATGAAACATATACACAATAAGATCTATTTTATAATAATAAAAATATTGTTATGTTATTATACGGCTTCACCTTATTAAACAGTATGGCTATAAGTACCAGTACTATGCCTGCAGTAATCATTTTCTTAGTATTATTATTACTTCATCTTCATGTAATTTGGTTTACTTTGACAGGTGAACTGTCTTCATAGTCTTTGTGGACAAGCAGTTATGGGCGATTTTCATGCACCTCCGCCACTCGAAATTTCAACTGTAGGAGATAACAACAATCAGACAGACACAGAGTGGTTAATAAAAATCACTTTTTTAACATATTAAATGAGCGAATAACAATGAGATATTTTCAGGGATTATAAACAAGATGTTGTAGAGTTTTAATTTCATGAAAACCCGATATCACCAAAATATTGACTCTCGACCTATTTTCACTCTTTCCTGGAAAAGTGCCAGCATGACATCTGACGGGTTTCCCCAGATTCCATCACATATGAATCCAAAAATGCATAGTCTACTCTGACCATAAACCCATGATAAGTACTCTGCAATGCAAATCAAATAAACACCTCCTTGCCTGGAGAAGCTATAGGCCTATCCAGCTGCTTACGGTTGACCACAAAATAATGGGGAAAATAATATCATCAAGATCAAATAAAATTCTACCAAATCAGATGCATAAAGAATAAGTTGGCTTCATAATAGGAGAGGAATTGGACATTATATGCAGAAATGCATGTGTTTCTCTATGTACACATTTTATCCATCCCATAGTTTCATTAAATACCAGAAAGGCCTTCGACCACATTCATTAGAACTGTATTTTCAGAACGGTGAAATAATTTGATCTAGGCTCAAATATTATAAATTATATATCAGAGCTTTATAATTCACCACTCGACAAAGTGCCCATAAATGGTTTGATCTCTGATGGTTTCCTTGAACATAACGGTACCCGACAGGGCTGTTCTTTATCAGCTTTAATATTCGTTCTCTCTTTAGAACCGCCAGCCTGCCGAATCCATTCAGAAAATGAAAATCAGGGCCCTGCAACTGCAAACCCACCGATTAAACTTTTCTTAAATGATGTTCAAGGAACAGTACAGAATACCAAAGCCTCACTGAATTAAACTCCAGACAATTAATTGTTTTAGCCAGCAAATACACTTTAACTGGTTTCCAGATGGCATAAAATACCCCTAACTCAATCTATTCTATACTAATAAGACAGCCATGCTATGAAAGATAACAGATGATTTGGAATGACGAAGGCATTTACTGCTCTCTCTTTGGGGTAAAACTGACACTAAAAATGAACATCTCTCCAAGTCTAATCTACATAATCTGTGTTCTCCCACGCCCTTTGAAAAAGACCTATAGCATAAAAAATGGGAACAATGGCCCTGCTGCTCACCGGCCCAAGGAAAAGCTTTTCGGAGATTCAATGGTGTATGAATACAGCATACTAAAATATATGAAGCAAATCTGGCCACTGCCTTCATAGGAGATGATTGTGAATGATTTTCCCATTACAAGTAAAAAGGGAAAATTTAATCAGAAAAAAAGGTTAAAATCATCAAATTACAGTTTTTTAAAACTGTGAACAAACTTCATAGTTATTGTCCCAAGGAAGGTCCATGCCAAATTTGAAGTAAGAATAAGATTTTTGAAGATTTTACTAACGGATGACAATCACGATCACGAATACGATGCCGGAAGCTGCCTGATCACAATAGCTCACAGGACAATAGGCCAAAACAGGCCAAAACACCTAACTTCATTAATTTGGAATAGGGGGGAAAAGTAAATTAAAAAAAAAAAAAAACAAGAATAAGTCAAAGCAAAATTTCTTGTTTGTGACAAGAGAATGCTGGGTCTTTCAAATTTTGAAAAATATTGCCTTCTGTTAGATGCTAGACATCATTTGTAATGGGCATACTATTACAATACAGGACTGACAGCCAAGGAAGATAAAGACGCAAGAATAATATAAACCAAGTTCTGACAGCCTCCGAACTCTATGCTGTTTCATCCAAAATATCATAAAGACACCCATTATCCAGGAATACAATTCTCCTGTGAAGTGGCTGAATATTTAACAAGATCATTGCATTTCGAGGGTCAGAGTTCATCTATTATTCTATAATGGCAAAAAAATATAAATAAATACAAAGTTGGTTACAAGTTCAGTTTCACCCACCAGAAAATGCAGAACAAGCTCAACAACAAATAATATGGTTTAATTCTAATATACTTGTTGATAGAATGATGATTTTTTGGAAACGCATGTTTGATATAGGTATTATTTTTATAAGGGATATAGTGAATGAGGATAATAAACTCATGTCCTACAAACAATTAACTAGTTCTTATGAAACAGTCTGTTCATTGCAACAATATAATCAACTTATTGGAGCTTTAGCAAGTGCTTGGAAATCAAAAATTATAAAAGGAACAGGAGGGAATTTAGTCTGTAGGCCTCGAATGAAAATGGCAAATTTGCTAAATAGAATAAAGATCAACAAACATATATACACATTTTATTTAAGAATGAAGAACTTAGTAGCTGTACCATACAGGATTCTAGACAGTTGGGAAAATATGTTAGATACACCAGTCCCATGGAACCAAGTTTTCAAAATCCTTTACAGTACATCACTTGATCCAAAGATTAGATATTTTCAATATAAGCTAATATATAAGTTTTTAGCAACTAAAAAAATGCTAAATATATGGGGAATAGAGTCATCACCCCTTTGTTGATTATGTCAGGAAGAAATGGAGTCAGTAGACCATTTACTTTGGTACTGTCCTATAATAGCCTTATTTTGGATAAAGGTACAAGGCTGGATATCTCAGTACAATAGTTTACAATTAGATTTATTTAAAGTGTCACTGGGTGATGTAACAAAAGGAACACACTTAATCTGTAATATAATTATATATTTAGCAAAAATATTTATTTTCGGGTTGACATCTGTGGAGGCATTAAGAATTGAGAAATTCAAAAATTTTGTCAAGTATTACAGTGCCCATGAGACAGGACTTGTAATTTATGCCAAAAGATGGGATACAGTAAGGGAGGCTGAAGGTTGGGAATAATGAGAGATGGAATAGGTGAGCTAATAACGACTAATGCAAAAGGTAGTAAAGCACTGTGAATGTAATTGTTATTGTATTTCTATTTTTATTTATTTATTTATTTAAATTTTTGTGTGTGTGTTTTGTTTTGTCGGGTGATGTAGGAGGACTCGTACACAAATATATAACTGACTGAATTAATAAAGTTGTCCTCCAAAGCGGGGGGGTGGTGGCGGGATATTAAAAATAAATAAATAAATAATAAAATAAATAAAAAAAATAAATAAATCATACTTTTGTCATGCAAGGTAAATAATTAGAAAATGCAGAATGGGAAAAGAGCATCTTTTTGATGATGGGGTTATGATGACAATTGAGTAAAAATTAATAAAATAAAATAAAACAAAACAAAACATTTATCCCGGGAAATAAAGACTTTGGAGCATACTTGCATATATATCATATGAAGACCCCTAAAACAATGACACTGGAAAAGTCTTGAGGACTATAATGAAAATAGAAAAACCCATCTGTAGCAAAGTTTATACACTTCTAAACAGTCTAAATTTTCAACATGCTTGAAGATCTGAGAAAAATGATTTGGGCGACAATATGGACTCAAATACATGGGCACTGATAGGGAATTTGCACAGAATATCCAGCTCAGAGCTGAACAGAACTATAAATTATACTTCTAGGGGAAGGACAAATTATAAAGCAAGAAAACTTCAACTTTTGAATCTCAGTAATAGTGACATGTGCTGGCATTGCAACAAGAAAAAGGGTCAGTTTTCTCACAATATGGAAATGCCTAATACTTCAAACGTTTTGGGAGATAGTCATCTGAAAGTTATCCATAATCTCTTGAAGAAAAAGTTCCATTAGAACCTAAAGTATGCATTTAGAATTATACAGACAACGAAAACTTGCCTTAATTTAAACAAACAAACAAACAAATAAATAAGGCTGTCAGCAAAGGGTAGTGGTCCACAGACCATATACACTCTGAATGTTTGAGTTGAAGGACTTTCAGAAGCTAAGGATTTATTAAGAGGGCAAAATGTTTTTGCTTCAAGGTCACTTTGCCAAGGTCCAAGGTAGTTATTCTTACTAACCCTCAACAGACACAGTGATGGAGTAATGCTTTCATTTGAGCCAAATATCCAGGGTGTTTTATTAATGGCTTCTGAGATATGAAATACGCTCGAGAAACTAATTTTGGGGTCAGGGTCATTGTCACAAGATTAAAGGTCAAATCTGGCACAAGGATTGTTAAGACAAGTTCCATGACCTCCAATGAGCATGTGGCTTTAAAGAAATGAAGCATTTAAGCTGAATATTCTGGAGTAGAAAATGCGCAAAATACTTCTTTTTTCAAGGTCACTGTGTCAAGGTCAAAGAACAAAATACATGATAGCCTTCAGAAGGCACAACTATGGAGTGGATGCTTTCATCTGAACCTAATATCAAGGCTCCAGGGTTAATAGTTGCTGAAATACACACAGGAAACAAGTGTAAAGACTGAGGCCACTGTTAAGGTCAAAGGTCAAATCAGCTCAGGCAAATGAGCAGACATTTTCCCCACCTTGAGTGTATATGTTGGCAATATCAAAGATATAACGTCAGTAGCTTCCGAGACATAGCCCTGTGAAATGCTAATGGAAACCCCCCCCCCACCACCACCACCCCCCCAACAGTGTGGGGGATTACAATGGCCAGCATGACCGGTTGGTCTGTAGACTAAAAAAAAAATTAGACTGTATTTGATTGATCTGTTGGATTTATAAATGTCAAACGCCTTATAGCTATTAATAAGAAAATTATCAATGATTTAAACAAGGAGTCCTTGTCATACTTCTTACAAGCACTATCACGTACAGAACAAAGGTCAACCTATAAGCATCCTCAGAAGAACATGGAATCAATATAAGAAAACGCACAGAGTTTACTCCTTTATATGCCTTCATACTAGTACATGCTCATCCTCATGCTCAACTGGAAAACAAAGTATCCCAATTAATTGAAGACTGACTCCAATTATGTAATTTGTTTTGAGATAATTTCTGTAGTAATACGCTAATATCTGTGCTAAGTTTTGTTTACCAGTACAGTACACTTTAAACAGAGGTTCAGTAAAACAAGCACTTTGAGGCATCTTACTTAATGTTTTCTTTAATTTCTAAATCAGTGTTCCAGTGCACCATTTTCTTCAATTAGCTGTGATGATTTTTACATCAAAAGTTGAATGTTCAGTTAGAGTATTCTTATGGCACACTTAGCATCTTTCACCTCAATGTGTTCCCCTTCATGGAGAATTACAGTACATTTCACATGCAGACCATGCTGTCGCTAACAGTTTTTGGTGGTATACTGCTGAGTGTAGCGCATCTCGAAATAACTATTTATTAAGGGTTTATAATGCTTTATAAGCTGCTGGACTATCAGAAAAATAAAGGCCTTGCTCCAATATTCAATCATGGCAATGATTTTGATTTTCAGTTTGATGGTGAAGGAGCAGAGGAGGTAGAGGGAGAGAAAGAGAGAGAATATGGCGGCAGCAAAGGAAATGGAGAACATCACAGCGACTTTGTTTTGCTTTTCAATTTCAAGACAATTATACAGCTTTATGATAAAAAATGTACAGCAAGATGTTTTTCAAGGACATGCCAATTAATCCTTTGCAAATTTTAACAGCAATATGATAGTGCAGTCAAAGCAGTGAAGTCTCCGTTAGACAGTTAACTCTGAAGAACATCACAAAAATAGTGACATCCCTGATGAGTAATCTCGCTAGTTTGTGAGAAGCAATATCTCCCACTGGAGAAAAGGAGCAAGATGGAATGTTTTCTCATCTTAATTTGATGGCATATAATGCATCTCTCTGAACACGGATGCTAAGCTAGCTGTAATTGCCTAATGCATGATCATGTAAGCATTATTGGATACTTAGCATAAAAAGAAATGTATAGCTTTAATCAGAATTGAATTTGAAATGCATCTTAAGAACACTGCTCATTTGCATTGCATTATCGGTTTCTTTTTTAAGGTTGTTTACTGTAATTACTCCCCTGTTTGTGTCACTCTTGTTGACTTTTACCGTCTGTACAGTCAACAATTTACTGTTCATGATGGATTTGTCTGATCTGTTGTACGAATTGTACCTTACCTGAGTTAAGTAGTTATTTTTATACTCTTCTGCTTGTAGATTCTGTTTGTCATTTGCTCCCTGAGAAATGCTTTACCTGGCACAAAAAAAAAAACCTTGCCTGAGATATCAGCCTCTTAAGTGACTCATAGGAGGCTACCATGACTCTAGACACACCTCATGAGGGATAAGCTATGTTGTTTACATAAAGGGTTAAAATGAATTACTGACCGCCAACGCAATAAGAGATTAACTGGGTGACTGCAAGCAGAGGAAGTGATCAAATAACTTACAAGCTGTCCTCAAACGTGATGTTCGGTGAGAGCTTCTGCTACTGCTGCGTACTGGATCATTTCAGCTGAGGAGGGGAGTCGATTCCAAATTAATGTACACAATTTGGCAAATAAAGTTAACCTGGAAAAGTGTGAATCTTGTCTGCAGCTAGCGAGCACTCAATCCTGCTTTGCGCCAATCTGACAGATACATACTGTATCAAAGGTGGTGACAGAATTTCGCTAACGTTATGTATTGAATAACATTTCTATAGCACCTTCCGAAACTGCCGTCTGTCACCTCATGCAAAAGTTTGTATGGGCCGTTACATAATTTCGGAACAGAAATAAGTCTACATGGAAGTGAAAAACACAGCCCTGGACACATCCATGTACGCATGCACAAATGTTCAGTTTTACTCACGCGACAATCTGGCAACCCTATCCGCATGCACTAATAGTACTTCACTTTAGAGAAAAACATCTGTCAAGCAGATGTAATATGCGTGAAATGTTCCAAGGATGACATAAATTTGTCAAGTGCCTCACACCGATTTGTATAACTAGCTTGCATCGCTCCGACTAAACATAATGAGTAATTGAAACCTAAATATGACACTGTATCTGCCTTATACAGATAGCTCCACATGTTTGCATACAGGACCAATGCAATCCATTCAATATGCGCAGTCATGTGTATACAACATGGTATATCAAACAAAACTGCTCTGAGTGCACAACATCCCTCGCCGAGGTCGCGACTGTGATATGCGTATGATCAGTCTATCTGCAGCATATGTGTACAGTTTCAGGGATGTCCTATGAAAACTGTAGGAGGAGTTGATTTCACCGGCCAAGTACCTTCGATGCAGACGAACAGGCAAACAGACTTGCCCACGACATAATCCCCGTTTTGGCCTTTCGCCCTGGGGGGGATAAAAAGTGAGATGTCTTACTGTGTATCAGGCAGGAAGACATAAGGGAGCAGAGAGTTGCCCTCTACACTCCGCTAAGCCCAGGGCTGTGGGAAGATGTTTTCAATTAGGGATGCTGAGCTGGGAGGGATATTAACACACACAAGTTTTTACTGCTATCAATTGCTGCTCATATTATTTATGCATACATTCAGGGATCTCGCAAGTTATTAAAAAGCATCAAAAAGTCTTGGATGCAGAGATCTCACGAGAAGCCTTAGATTCTATTTGCCTTGGTCCTATATATGTATTTTTTGGGACTCCAGAGGAGCACACAATGTCTGAAGCTAATGGGATGAGCCAACTTTTTGCAACATTGTCAATCCAAAGGAAATGGTTTCCATAACAACATGTTTTGGTTTCAGAACTATTCCTCCAGAATTTTGATGTTAGCAACCCACGTAAACAGAAACAAACGTATAACTAATTAACAAACTTACAACAAAAGCATAGCATAAAATGTCCTGACAGGTCCACCGGAGGGTTGTTAGGATGGGCCTGTCGGTCAACAAAGCACACATCAATCCTTCGCGACACCTGGCCGATAATACAGCATGATATTAAAAGAACATATTAGCACACAGCAAGCTGCATGCAATACAAAAGAGAGCCCCCCCATCCCCCCCGCCATAAACAGTTGGCTTATTCAACCCAATATACAGGCTGCACAATCATAGTAATACCATAAATACATTTTTCACTGTCCTCACTCTGTAAACCAAGAGCCCAGAAACAACTATAACCACAATAGCATGCTCAAAACATGAAATTACTGGAAATGAGGAAGCACTGCATAATGTAGATTACAATGGACAAAAGTGCATAATGTTTTCATTAAAATGCATATTTTCCAGATGACCAATGGACCACAACGCTGCATATCAGATCACATCTGCCACAGTCTGTTACAGCAGGTCCCAAAACACTGCGCATACAAAACAGTGCTGATTCTGTAGCACAAGCAGACCTTTATTATTGTGATCACAATTAACGGCAGCTTATGATACAAGAAAGGCTTTAACTCATGCTTTGGGGCCACAACCCCCTGACAGCTAAATAAGCTGAATGTGGCCTTGCGCTGGGGATTTTGCCAAAAATTGTCCCCAAAAAATGTCCAAAGAAATCTGAGATGCGTCGCTGAGCTGCTTTGAATACAAAGTGAATCATCAACGAGTGACTATCGTAATTATGGTAAGAGTATTTACATGGGATATTATTTGTAAATTGTAAAAAAAAATTTTAATAGTTTGCTATTTTAAATTATTCTTCAAGTCTTCCCTAGATAGACACACATTTAGTGGACAACAGCAGCAAAATTAGACAAAATGTTTTTTTTTTTTTTTTTTTTTTTATAGCAACTAAGTATGTTCAGGAAAAAAAAAAAACAACAATAACAACAACAAAAAAAAAAAACATTTTTACTCTCAGCTCACTAGGGGGTGCCACACCACTCTCAGCACCCCCCACTTCCCACGGCCTTAAAACTGTCATCATCTGCCAAGTCGCGCCGTCAGTCATTAATCCCCAGAGCATCCCTGCGGGCAAACTGAAAACCCTTGATGTTACACACAAGCTGTCCCTCAATACATAAAAGCACAAATCCATGCATGTTTATCAGGGACTCTGTATTTACAACATTGCATGTCTGAGAAAACTGATGTCATTTAATTCCCAGTGTGTGGCATAAATACTTTTCTATCCTATGTTTTTGAATGTGTGTGCCGCGAGTATTACATTACAGCACCGTAGGATTGTATGTCTGGTATTGCCACATTCGCAGCCGGACCATATAATAAATGCGTGCAAGTCTGCACATTCACATCTGCGATTGCCCTCAGGTTCTAAGACCAGTACAGAAGACTGAATTATCATCTCTTTTGGCTCAAACACCACATTTATCAAACTAGAATTGTGCTCATATTCAATCTGCGCATTCTTGCACAATCCAAAGCCATGGGCAAGTTGTAATCCTACATACGACATATGAGGAGCGAACCTTAATCCTTACAGTGGCAGCAGAATCTGGAGAATCCCTCAAACATACTGCTGGATCACTGCATAAATCATTCAAATGAAGCAGGAAGTGGAGCACGTGAGGTGTATAAATGGGTGGGCAGGTTTTTCTGAGCCCAGTTTACTACAGTTGAAGCATACAGGTCTCCAGTTTTCTGAGCATTTATGTCAATGAGAAATCACACTACCCTCAGCCTTGCCGGATCTTCAGATGACAGGCAGTGCCTTTATCTCAGAATCAGGCATTGCCCAACACCTGGAGATCTCATGACCCGTAGTTATTTATTTCAGCCCAAATTTGGCACAGATTTCACTAATTGGATTGAGTGGGGTCTGCTTCATTAGGGCAGGATGGAGATCAATCAGGGCAGAAAATTGGTAGCAGCAAGGTTAGGCAACCTGGGTTCCCTCACTCTACTGGGTCTTTATAGTTGTTCACTTTTCCTTCCTTTCTTGCGCCTGACCAATCAAACATATTTCATCACTAAGAACACGCCCATCCCTTGACTGAGTTAGAAAATAGTAATTAGAAGTTTTCCTAAGTTATCTTTAGCGAGGAGAAACGAAAAACCATTGATTCTAGATCGAAGTCTCGCCATCTGCCATACAGTTGACATCCTAACTGGCTTTTGATCGAGCTAGGAGCCATTTCATTTTGCTGATGTACATATCTTTCATACTCATCTTCATTGCATTTTCTCACTTCTTTACCAAGATTGCTAAAAGGGTGAAAATTAACAGAATTGCATTCTGCTTGGAATGCAAAGCCCAGATTCAACAAGACAACAGTGTCATCACTATCCCCCGGCATGATCAAGGGCCATAACTCCGTAAAAAAATGCGCTTCGACATCCATTTTCAAACTCAACTTAGATCATGACTAGCTTATTAAGCATACAAAATTTCACGCATCTAGGTACAATAGTTTCAGAGAAATCTTGTCCCCATTGTGGCCAGGACGGACGATCACACGGACAGACGGGCGGAAAGATGGACCCCATTCCAATATCCCCCGTCTTGCTTTGTGGCAGGGGATAAAAATGGAATTAAAAAATATGCAGTTCTTCATGAGAGCTCCACTCGCTACACACCACTGTGGCACATTCTGTCTCAGAGCGGTTTCTACAGAGGGTAATGGCTGTACACTCAGCAAGGTTTCGGATAGTCCCTGTTAAGTGCCAGCTGCAGAGTGAGTGAGTTAGAGATTTATCGGTCTGGGATTAAGCGTAAAGCAGAAGTAAATGTGCCTCTCTGGGCTCACTCTTCAGTCTGAATAGTATTGCGGAGCTGAAGAGTCAGTGTCACTGTGTAACGAGTCTGGAGGAGAGGGAACTTTGCAGGATAAACCTGATGATCCCATTGTGGGTGAGAATGTGACCTGTTTTGCCTGTGCAACGTCCTTGGGGGGGTTGAGTGGGAGGGGAGATTAGAAAGCACGCCCCCAGATTACAGAGACCCCCTTGCTACAGACGCCATTTTGATATGATTGTCTTGTTTTCCAGCACAGTGAAATGAAATAATTGATATTTTCAAACCGCTCGCTTTAAATTTGAGTGTATTTACATCCATTTTGAGTGGATTTTTTTTTCCTTAAATCTCTAACAATTTTATGCACAGTGACTGTACAAATATTTATGAATTGCACTATGCACGTAGCCTTTATTTCCATGGTTCACATGTCCAAAATGTCCAAAGATACCCAGCGCCAGCAGAACACGCTTTTGCAGACCAGCAGATAAACCCTATTATATCATACACAAAACCAGCAAGCGGAGCGCCCCGTTAGGCCCCGTAATCGGATGAAGGATACACAGCGCCAGTGTTCAAGGGTACAGCAAACAGCCTGGTGAAACAAACAAGCATTATTACTCTCCGTCCCCGCTCACCAGCGGACGCTGCGCTAACCGCGCAGAGAAACAGGCTTAATAAACACATCCTCTGAGCTCCACCAGAGCCCTCGAAAAAAAACGGTTATTTGGGATGTTTGTTCCGCCAGGCGGAGCCGAGCACTGATGAAGTACAGCCACTGTGACATTTAACTAAAAAACTACAGAACCTGACTAAGAACATGTTCATTTCCATTCTGCTTCAGCTGTGGATCTCCAAACCCTGTTCACTATCCTACATGAGATCATCCATAGCTTTACAACAAGGTAGCCTCATATATGTGCCCAAAAATGGAATTTGTATTCCATTAACACATGGTTAAACATCAACATGCATAACCAAGAAACTGCTCAATTTAATTTTACTATTTACAGGAAAAACTGTGCACCAAGATGGTGTACAAAAGGGTTCACACTAAGGCTGCCAGCCGGCCCTAACTAGCCTGGGTGAACATGGGAAAACAAAGCAAGTGACAGCTCATCCGAGCTGCTTGACAGCACTGTTCAGACGCTATTAAACTGAAGCGAAGGAGAAAGGGCTGCTGGCATCCTTTGTCCTGACCCAGAGCTTGGGTGCAGTTGATATTACCAGCTCGCAGACAGACCCCATTTTTTGGACAAGCTCTGGGACGGGACTCGTGGACCGCCACGGGCAGAGGTGCTGGGGCGTGATTAGCCGTACCGCAGACTCAGAGCAGGAGGAAAAAGAGAAGTACAGGCCTTTTTTTTTGGGGGGGGAGATGGGGGTTGGGGTGGGTATCCTGGGGAAGAAATGAACCCAGGGCTCCATTTCATCTGCATACATTTTACACCTCATTTCAGTCAGGGCGGGAAAACTGGCCGGTCAAATCATCATCCACTGACCCACTTTCAGCATGTGCTTTCCAGAGGGAACAATAAGAGAGAGAGAGGGAGAGAGGGAACAAGTGAGAGAGAGGGAGGAAGGGACGAGAGAGATAGCGCACAGGGGCAGAGAGAGAGGAGGGAAAGGGAGGAGGAGACAGAGGGATGTATGCATGACAGGATGAGTGGAGAGTAGAATGTGTGCCCATTCGCTACCACAGCCTCCACAGCATTGTATTCAATCAATACAACCACCTAACATACTCTCAATTCACATCACACCTATTCTTCACAAATTCAGTTCAGCTGGTCAGTGTCAGTGATTTCTAAATGTGCTGAACAGTAGCAAAATGCATTCCTGCTCACCACTGTTCTTCAATGTAAGGACAAACATTGTGTTCAAGCCTGAAACATATTATTGACCAGTTCCACGGACAGAGATTAAAGTTAGTTGTGGACTAAATGGAGTTCTGTGTGAAGAATCTCCTTTCAAAGCAGAATTTAGTCCAGGATGAGGCTTAATCTTTTACAGTGAAACTGGCCCCGCATGCTACCACATAATCCACACTTTCTCTCATATTTCTCTCTCTCTTTATTTCTGATTTATTCTTCCTCCGCTCTCCTCCGGACAGGATACTTATCCAGTGGCCAGCGCAGGACTGCCGTGCCCTGAATTAGACCGCCCTGCCGCCTACATCTCATTGACCTCCAACAGACAGAGCAGAGGAGAATATTGTAAAAGAGATCTCTGCAATCTGAGAGACGTCCCCAGTGAAGCACTAACACCTGAGCACAACTCAATCATCCCCTCGGAGGGCGGAGAAATCGTCTCCAACAAAATCATAACACAAAGGGGGGAAAAAAATCAGCCAAGAGAAATACATATGGCCAGATTCGCTGAAGACCGCCATGGCTTGTTAAGGAAGAGACACAATAGAAACAAATTCACAGAGGGAAATTGAGCTAGTTATTTATATACATGTGTCTCCGTTTTTTCTCCGAAAGTATACCCAAAGTGTTTAAGATGAAACGTGTGCATCTGCACAGTGCTGAGAAAATTGCGAGCTAAGCAAAAACAGCATGAACTTCAGATCTACTTACGCTTAAAATGCCACGGTGACAGGTGGCACAGACACACATGCTGTTTGCTGTAGAAAAACAAAAAAAACAAAAAAACAGAAGTTTGAAATGTCCAGCTCTTATCATGAAACCTCACATAAAATTGCCTTGACCAAGAGGCAGGCCCGAGATGCACGATTCTCACAGGGACAGTTCTGGGTCAGATAACTGGGGGTCAAGCAGGGACCAAATATTACACACTGGGGGATCTGGGGGGGGGGTTGAGGTGCCTGACTAAAAGCACTCAGGTGTGCAGTAATGCAGTGTGTCCTGGATCAGGTGGAGACAGCAAAGACCTTCTACAGCTCCATAAAAACTGCATTTTTACACAGACACACACACACACACACACACACGCACGCACGCAAACTCCAACAAACATCCACGGAGAAGATCTGGACTAACCTCATGGCTTGACAATGTATGGACTGATTTGAAGGCTAAAATCTGAAGTATGACAGGTTTTTCAGTCATTGATCTTCACCTCTACCGTAAATGTTTTCTATCTGTGCTAATTACTGCTTATTTACAGGGCTAAGGTGTGCAACAGAGAAGAGCCAAATATTAAAATGACATCTCCAGGACCAACATATTTACTGATTAAAATAATAATAATAATAATACAATAATAATACAATGAATCACTAATTCGCTATCTGATCGAATAACATTGTGGAAACCAACAGGGTATGAGCAGGTGACAACCTTTTCTTTCATTGCCCTTGGTAATTCTGCGGGGAATAATGTCTAGCAGGTCATGACTGAAAATCTCATCTTCCTGAATGCAAAGCAACATCAGCAGGGACCCAGCACTCCCCTCTCAATGGCTTGAAATTTAGGAACAATACATTAGGACAGGGGATCAGAACTTTGAATGGCTCCATCCATTCCAGGTCATCACATCCACACCCACCACCCCACTCAAGCATCTTATGCACCAGTGTCGGCTCGCACACAGATCAGACCTCACTAAACCATGTCAAGCAAGGGTATCGGACTGTTCCTCCTTCAGGAAATTATCAGCAAACACAGCTATGAGTGATTAGTGAATAATGACACCCAGAAATGGATAAGACCCTCCAGGAACAGGACCCCCCGCTTTCAGATTAAGGGTACAGACGTCAGGGGCCCTCAGGCTGATGACGAGACCAATAATAATGACGGTGACAGGCCATCAGAGCTGGCGTTGCAGGGGAGAGAACGCAACGGCGGGAGAACGGGGCGATAAGAGCGGGATGTCTGTCTCCGCCTGATTAGCTGCCAGTCGTATTCCCTGGATTTCCGGCGACAGTAAAAATAACTCCTGTAATTAACCCCCCAGGCGCAGGCTTGCCGACTGCAGTCGGGAGGGAAGTACGACACAGAGGTGCGTCTTTCCGCTCGAACCCAAACGCAAAGCAGGCCTCTCGCATCGACCCCCTAGTGCAGCTCTCACTTCCACAACCCATTTTCCCAAGACAACACGAGATTAAACGTTTATATCCGTAACTCAACCCCACTGGAGCGCTGCCTCCCATGGACTCATCGACTCTCGAATTAGCGAGCTGGCTGAAACAAGCGTTTGTCTCTAGGGTGATACATCCATCCCAAACAAGATTTGCAGGGCTCCTTAAAAACCTCAGTGAATCCCTCATCATGGCACTTGGGGGGGCGTTCTGTGATATTTGCTATCCTCTCATCAACCCCAAGTGTCTTCTTCACATTTCTCATCTCATCTCAACAGTGGTTTATTTCCCATGGACTCACTGGGGCTAGGAGACTTTAGCATAGGTGTCGTTCATCTTCCATTAATGATACACGCTCTGCATATTACTATCCACTGCCTAAGTCCCCTTCATTTTGCAGTAGAACCTCTTTCCAGATGACATCCCACAAACAGAGATGCCAAGTCTCATACCTTAGGCGTGAGTCTCTCCTCTTAGTGGCATTCACGTTCCTGTGCCGTAGTCAGCAATTATTCAATCAACGTGCACTGAAGAAATTCAGTGGTGGAATTTAAGTCATTGTGCATCAAGTTAATCAGTTTCATGTGCATTACGGTGGATTTCCCCACTAATGACACGGAAATTGATTATGACTCGGGAATTCTCAGGCTTGTCTTTACTGAGGGATTGAAAGCAATGGAATTGCATAAAAACATTTCAAATGGTCTTATTTCATTAAAACAATTTAAACGATCATGAAACACATGCATTGTTTCCAAACCCTGAGTAAAGAGAAGCACGGGAGTCATTATCGCTTTCCATGTTACATGTGGCGAGGTCCACCTTTACGCAAGTGAAACTGAAACTTCAATGCAGAAGGGTTTTAATTCCGCGTGAGAATCTCATTAAGCATTCAATGAATAATTGCGGACTACAGTGAATAAGCCTAAAAAATGCGTGAGACCTATGCCGAATGCGTGAGACTTGGCATCTCTGCACAAAAACCACTATCCACAGTCCCCGCTCTCAACTGACTCATTAACAAGTGTCCAAAACTGAACAGAACTCATCGACACGTCCAAAACTAAACACAGATGCAACAACACAAGCAACGTTTTGTTTAACGGGAAAACATAACTAAGGTAAAACAGATGGCAAATCAGAGAACGTCTCTGTTTTTCAGTGCCAGATCCCACTCAGTGATATCTGAATCATGCAGTGTGTAACAGTCCTGCTTCCTCTGCATCATCTCTCTGAGGGTTTTTTGGACTTTTCAGAATGAAGTCAGCGTTCAAATACACAGCAATAAAATGCTCAGGCTACAAACATTCCAGCCACATAGACCACTGATCAAAAGTTTTAGTCCACGAACCATTT
Source organism: Gymnothorax javanicus (assembly GCA_029692085.1). Classification (NCBI taxonomy): domain Eukaryota; kingdom Metazoa; phylum Chordata; class Actinopteri; order Anguilliformes; family Muraenidae; genus Gymnothorax; species Gymnothorax javanicus. The sequence goes on along the minus strand of CM056207.1, from coordinate 21,819,011 downwards.
TCAAGTAATCAAAGATGGAAAAAAAGGAAATTTCAATTCTTTTTGTTTCACAAATGAACAAAGCAAATTTATGGATTTTCTTTTTTCTTCAACTACAAACATACAGTTCCAAAGATTTAAACTGGGGATTACCAAATAACAGTCCGAGGTCCGAGAACTGCTGGTTTTTCGCCCTCCCTTTACCGGGGAGTCAGGTCTAAAAATATTCTGGCCAATGAGAGGCACTAATTGATCTGTTGATTAGTTACTTACTTGGGGGAAAAAAAAATTTAAAATTAAAGCGCTGGATTTTGGATTCAAGGTCCAGACTTGGCAATCACTGGTTTAAACCAAACAGTACTGTAGAAGTTCCCAAGAATGCACACATGGTTTGATTCTTGATTTTTTTTTCATCAAATTTTCGTATTTCTAGGTTGATTGTATGTCCTTTAGCTGAAAATGAAAAGAAATATATTTGTTAATATATGCTGTTTGTTTTGTCAAATACATTTTTTTTTTCATGAACTCCAAAATTTTGGTCATCATCCACTGAGTTAACAGATTCTTTTTCACTTCTCACTCAACATCTTGCTATGCGTCATTTATTGTAATTTCCATGGCTTAATATTGCTTATATTTTACTGAAGCATGGAACAAAAATATGAGTAAAGTGCTCAAAAACTTTGAGTTAAAAAAACTGATTGTGTAATTGTGATAAAATAGAATGACCTAAAAGTGTAACATGACCCAAAGGATATAAAGAAAAACGCCGAACAGAAAAAGAATGAGAGAGTCCAGTCGCTAACAAGCCCCATGGATGCAGCCTCTGAGTGCCCACTTGTTCCCTTTTCACATTTTCTTGAAAATTTCAGTTTTCAGCAGGAAATTGTGCACTCAGTCAATCCTGTTGCCATGGCATCCAAAATCCATAAGTGTTGTCACCTAACGATAACCTACAGTGTGCACACACCAAATGTCGAAGGTAGAAATTTGTGGCCTGTAGAGCATCCACAAGAAAATATCTACAGATGCAGCGGCGGAGACGACAACCATGAATTCGTAGTGATCGCCCAACTTTGTCCGGGGGCTACAATTATCAAAAGGTTAACGAACAATCAAACAAAATAAAATGATTTTATTATCCCTATTTTTATATCCACCTAGTGTAAGCTTGGAGGGATTCATGCATCTGGTTGTGAGTGTGCGTGTGTGTGTCCGTGTGTGTATCTGTCCTCAGTTTATCTTGCAAACTACCGGCTGCAAAAGCTTAATTTTTTTTTCTGTCTGTGCACATTTTTGACTTTCTGTTCAAGGACCTCTTGTGGCTGCAATGATTCACAATTTTTGACAAAGCTATCATATTGACTGCTCTGTTTCATACCGTCATTCACTGACGACTCCTCACTCTTCTTACCTGGATGACAGGGGCTGCAAGTGATCAACTAATACTTCAGTCAGGAATCTAGTTTCTGCTCAGGAACACACACACACACCTGGCGGAGATCTGCACCCTACTCAGTGCTTTTTGCTAGTTTTATGATTATTTTAACTGGACAGGCACTGTGACAACAAAGACAGGCTGCATGATCAGGCTATACAGACAATGTTCAATTACTACAATCATCAAAAGCTATGCAGGATACATGACTGCTCAGCAAGTCTTTCTGCGCAATAGGTTTCTACTGCGTCAACACCTAAAATCCTCCGCCAAGATTCCCACTCCAGCCCCCGAGCCTTCAACACAAGCTGAGCCTGGTTGACCAGAAATCGTTTTTATTTCTTCACGAAAAATGCTCTCGGCGGGATTGTTGTTGTTACTTGCTTCAGCAGCAGCGACAAAATACTGACCCAATTAGGATGGATAAATAACTACTGCTCAGGGGCAGTGGGTGAGGAGTACTCTCCCAAAAGCAGCCACTGTGTGCATTTCTAGTGTGGAATGACATTTCTGCTTTATATGCAGAGTAGGGTTGTGGTGGTGGTGGTGGAGGGGGAGGGAAAGGGACACAACCAAACTGGAGATAAGATACATGGTTAGAGCTCGGCACTTGATGCAAAACAAAGTCAGGTTCAGATTCATTCTGAAATACTGTGGAGACGGTAGATTTGGTGCAAACTGGGATTCTGCAGATGAGAGTGATTTATTATGGAACAGCAGTCACAAGTAAAACTGGATTCATTATGGACTGATTTTTGCAGAAAAGGCATATCTTTCATATCCAAATGTTTCCGATTGTCCAATTAATGACTTCCACCAAGGAAGGTAATGTTTTCACCCGTTTGTTTGTCTGTCCGTCTGTCTGTCTGTTAAAAGGATGACTCAAAAATAATGAATAGCTTGGCGTGAAATTGGGTAGGATGATAGGTGGTTGTGCAAGCATGAGTTGATTCAATTTTGGAAGTGATCCGGAACATATTCTGTAACCAAAAGAACAGATATCTGGCGTGGTGGGGGTATGCACTCTGCTGATTGCCTTCTAGTTTCAATATAAGACTGAGTCTTATGCTACTGTTCAATGATCATTTCATTTTTTGAAGGTGAAGAGTAATTCTAAACCTATATCACCCATGTGAAAAAAATTATTGGCCCCCTAACCCCAATAACTAGTTTTGCTTCCCTTGGTGGTAGCAACAGCTATCAAATGTTGGTGATAAACGGCAATGGATATTTTACATCACTGTGGAGGACTTTTGGCTCACTCTTATTTGTGACCCTCCAGCATCAAACCAGTCACATGGGTCAATTTTTCAAATACGAGTTTTTGGGCTCATCGGAAAGGGCATTTAATATGAGCCCATTAACCCATATTTGAAAAATTGACCCATGTGACTGGTTTGGTACTGGAGGGTCACATTTGCAGAATTGTTTTAATTTAGCCACATTGGAGGGTTTTAAAGCAGGAATTTCCTATTTAAGATCATGCCACAGCAGCTCAATCAAATTTAAGTCAGGATTTTGACTAAGCCACTTCAAAACCTTCATTTTGTTTCTTTTGAGCCATTCAAAGGTGGACTTGCTTGTGTGCTTCTGATTCTTGTCCTGTTGCATAACCCAAATGAGCTTGAGATCTAGGTCATAAAGTCTCTAAGTCGATCTCCTTCAGGATTTTTTGGCGGAGAGTAGAATTCATGGTTCCATCGTTATGGCAAGCTGCTCAGGTCCTGCAGCAGCAAAGCAACCCCAGACTATCACACAAACACCACCATATCTGACTGTTGGAATGATGTCTTTATTGTGGAACGCTGTGTTAGCTGTACACCAAACATAACGGACCCATGTCGTCCAAAAACTTCCGCATTTGACCCATCAGTCTACAGAATAAGAATATCTACAGAATATGATCCCAAAATTCTTGGGGGTGGTCATGTGGTCTTTTTTTTTTTTTTTGCAAACGTGAGATGAGCCTTTGTGTCTTTTTAGTCAGTAGTGGCTTTTGCCTTGCAGCTCTTTCGTGGACGCCATTTTTGCCCAGTCTCTCTCTTATTATGAGAATATAAGCAATTACTGAAGCAAGTGAGGCCTACAGTTTGGTCACACTTTAGATGAAGTGTTGCTCATAAAGGCTTTATACAGCATGTATAATGCCTTCATAAATGAGACATAATGTCTTTATAAATCATACATAAGCAAATGTCATGCTTTGTAAAGGGTGAAATAACACATCCTTATTCAGCATGTGATGCCAGATGTAACAATGACAATGTCACTCAGGTGACAATGTCACCCTTTATAGCATTTAGCCACTAGCTAAGTGACATTCCCAGTTATATCACATCTGGCATCACATGCTGAATAAGGATGTGTTATTTCACCCTTTACAAAGTATGACATTTGCTTACGTATGATTTAAGAAGACATTATGTCTCATTTATGAAGGCATAATACTTCATATAAATTGTGACCTAAAGTTCTTTAGATTTTACTCTGGGTTAATTTCCCCGGACTCACGCTTTCCCCTCACCTATTTCCATTGTTACTCGTCTGTGTATTTCAGTGCCTGTCTTTGACTTCCCCGATGCCAGGTTGTTAGACTTGCTTCCCAGTGCTGTTCTACTTTCCTGCGTTCATTCTTGTTCCCTTGATTTTCATGACCATTTTATGAATGCAAAATTGCTAAATAACGACAAATTTTCCAGTCATTCTACAGACTACTCTGAGTTATCGAACCAATCAACTGTTCACTGCCTAAATAAGCAAAGTAAATGAGACCTGGTTGACAGTAATCCTGCGGTAAAAGGTGAGAATCCTGCCTCCCTGAGCATACTTTTGGCAGCACGTCTCTGTGTAGCATATAGAGCATGCATGAAGCACTTATGCATGTGTGGGGCACTTGCATGCATCTAGCATTTATGTGCATACGTGCAGCTTCAAGTTGTGAGGAAGCATGCACATACGAGTTTGTGTGTAAGCATGTGTAGAGTGTATTATCATTTGTTTAAGCCTGTAGGAAGGTAAGGGGATGGGGACTGTAGTCGAGTGAAGGGGCAACTCCTCTGCTTGGATCTCACTGTGGACCTAATTAAACTATAGGCCCAGCCCAGAGAGGGACAGAGGAACTGGAAGGGACAGCCATTCTACCAGCGTGATTAAATACATGACCTCACACTGTCAGGGACGGAGTAATTACACGCCCACGTGTGCACATCGTTAGCCTCCTCCTACCACCATTTCCCAGCCTAACGCATGCAAATCTAAAGCGCTAAATTTGCTTGTGATTAACGGGACGGGAACACTTCTCGTCTTTTGCACTGTTGGTATTGAGAAATGACGCGCACAGGCATACAGGCGTTTAAACATTGGGCTAAAATTCATTCTACGGCAGCTAATGATACAATGTAACAACGAGCTGCAGTAACAAAAATTATTCAGGTAGTTGTTGGTTTTCTCTCTAGAAATGAAAGAAAAAGTCTAAGGGACAGAGGACTGATGTGTGTCCCAACTGAAGCCAGGAAAACACCAAGTGACCCAGAGACTTAATACCATAAAATTTAGTTTGCCAATTTATTGAAAATTTCCTGAAGAGCATGTCAGTATGGAAGAAGTACTCTTTAGTCCATTGATGGTATATGTTCTTTGGCCTGCATCATTTCAGTATTGGCATGCGGATGAAAAGATTAGACAGACCGTTTCAAGTTTTTTATCCTTCATTTATGAGAAACAACTTGACAAGGCAATTACTCAGCATTACCCCAAGGCCCAAACTCAATCAAACAGCAGCAAGCTTTGTGTATAAATCTGAATAGCCAAATTAAATTTGTGTTCCTCTCCCCCAATCACACACAGCTACAAGTGTCAGCAGTCGCCAAAATGAATGAAAAATGGTCCGCTGGTAATTAAAATGGAAATTTGAGTAACTGTGAAGCCTCATTGTAAAAAAATGTCTCAAGTATACGCACCGCTGTGAAAAAGCATTTGCCCCTTTCCCAATGTGTTCTATTTTTGCATATTTTTTACACATCAAAGTTTCAGAGTGGTAAATAATGATAATATTAGACAAATATTATCCACATGAACGCAAACATGGTTTTTAAATGGTGATTTCATTTATTAAGAAAAGGAGCTGCAAAGAAAAAAAATCATAGATAAAAATAGATATCTATAGCCCTATTTGCACGGGATTAGTATTACCTGGGGACCTCTGGTAATTTATAAATTACCCCCCCAACTCTGTGTTTCCTGCGGTGTGTTCGCATGGGATAAGCGAAGCCCGTATTTCACTCGTATTTACTGACATTACACCCCTGGATATGATGTCACGTGAAGGCTGTGCGTCGGCACATTTTGACAGCTGTTAAACCCGTGAACCTATACTGTATAAAAATGTTGGTCACATTATTATCTGATGGGTCACAGTAAACAACAGTACAAGGTCAGTAAACACCACATCATAAAGTAGCAACGGGACTGTGGGCATTAGTTGTCGGGATAACGGGCTGACAAGTGTTTTTATTGAGCTTGTTATGCAGTGGCGGTTCTAGAACCGGGAATTCGGGGGGGAGCACAGACATGTCCCTTCATGACAATTAGTCCTGGCTAGTTCTCAATCATTTTCCTTTACTGACGCGTTTTCCAATTATCGTAATTGGCAACAGAAGACACGGTTTCTCTCCATATGTGATCAAACAGCAATGAAATCATGGGTGAAATTCAGTACAGAAAAATAATTTACTTATTAATAGGCCACTGCTTCGCGTTGATTGAACAGGTCCGCGTTCCAATGAAATATCGTCTTTCACTCTCAGTATTGCGTGAGTTGATAAAAAAAAAATAGCTCTCGGCAGTTAAATAGGCAGCGTGTGGCTCAAGCTATTTGCGTGAGAGTCGACAGGTATGCAAATTTGAATAGCGTTTATTTAAATACAGCAAATACCCGTCCAGATGAATGATTGTCTTCTTACGTAATTGGGGAGAGCAAGCAGTACCTGGTAAGTTTGGAGTGCTCTCGGAGGGAACCTTTTGTTTATCACGAAAATGACTGAGAACAGGTCAGGACTAATAACTGTTTTAGATGGATTTTTTGTGCACCCCAATTCTCAGTTCTGGTTCCGCCACTGTACTGAATTTAGCCCATGATTTCATCGCTGTTCGATCGCATATGGAGAGAAACCGTGTCTTCAGTTGCCAATTACGATAATTGGAAAATGCATCAGTAAAGGGAAATGATTGAGAACTAGCCAGGACTAATTGTCATAAAGGGACGTGTCTGTGCCCCCCTAATTCCCGGTTCTAGAACCGCCACTGATCATCTGAACATCTTTTGAAATTTCGCTCTTCTGATGGATTTGAGCTTGCTGTTTCTGCGAATGGGTCTCCATACTGTGAAGTGAGATGATGAGACTCTTGCATTTGCACCTAAAATGCTATCAAGACTGTCATTCATAATTTCCACCACAGCCTCCATGATTCTACCGGGTAAGAGGTAGAAAAACGCGTGGAAAAAGAAGAAAAGAAAAAAGCTAGAACACACCCCCAAATCACTGACATGTCAATTCACACGGGACTAGTATTATCACATGACGTCTGTTTTGGTGAAATATGGTAGGTAATTTACGGTGGAATTTTTACTTTACAAATTACAGACATGGCGCATTCGCACCTGATTAAGATCGCAGACGTCCTCTGCAATTATTACAAATTACCACAGGTCCCCAGGTAATACTAATCCGGTGGGAATAGGGCTCATGATAGATAAATCATAGATAAACTTCTTAGATAATATTCTAACGACTGTTGAGTCAAAAATAGAGGTTTTGGAGTAGCCTAATCAAAGTCCTGACTTGAATCCGATTGAGATGGTGTGACATGACCTTAAACAGACAGATCACACTTGAAAACTCTCCAATGGGGCATGAATTTACCGTTCTGTAAAGAAGAGTGGGCCAACATTCCTCCACAGTGATATAAAGGACTCACTGTCAGTTATCACAAATGTTTGATTGCAGCTGTTGCCGCCAAGGGTGGCACCACCAGTCAGGAGATTTAGGGGGATTTTTTTTTTTTCCCCAACATGGGTCAGTTTCGAATAACTCTTTACCTCCAATCAATAAAATCCATCCATCCATCCATTCTCTATACCACCTCTTCCTCACTGAGGCTGCAGGGGAGCTGAAGTCTAACCCAGCTGACTCTGGGCAAAAGGCAGGGACCCTCCCTGGACAGGTCGCCAATCCATCGCAGGACGCACACACCATTCACACTCCATTCGCTCTCACACTCATACCCATGGGCAATTTAGCATCTCCACTTAGCCTGACATGCATCTCTTTCGACTGTGGGGGGAAACTGAAGTACCCGGAGGAAACCCACGTGAACACAGGAAGAACATGCATACAGAAAAGCTCCGGGCCAGAGTCGACCCATGACCATTGCATTGCATCTAACTTTAATCATGACTGGCACATCAAATAATAATAATAATGTGCCCACCCACCCTCTTATATTGCTTCCTGTCACTTCAGACTGCTGTTGTTCTTAAAATATTTTATACATCATTTTTTAAATGATTTTTTTTTTTTTTTTTTTTTACAGAAGCCCCAAGCATGGCTGAAAACTATTAACATCCAGCTGTTCTATACAGACAAAGAAGGCTTTATGCCCTACCATCTAAATACAGTGTCATACTTACAGTATCCTACAGAATTATAGGCATCCATCATAATGATGGGCAGAAGAGGCTGGGGAAAAAAAATGTATGTTTGGCAGGAAAATGGGAAAAAATATCTTCATTATCGTTACAAAATTCCATCAAAAATGTGTCTTTTTCGGTGCTGGTGAGAAACAAGTGACGTTTGAAAAATTCCATCCAATGATGCAAGAGAACGGATAATTTCGTTCCAGGGGGCAGGAAATCGTGGACAGTAATCTGGTCAGGGGTCAGAGCCAAGAACTTATGCTGGGAGGAATGCAGGTGACCAATCTTTGAACAAGAATAAGCACTCATAAGTGGAACAGTACTGGGAAGCAAATATATATACAAAAAACAGTTCAGAGGGATGTACCAATTTTGAACCAAGATTTTTTTGAAGCCAAATAAGACCATTTTCTGCCATGGGGCAAACAGGCGAGTTTGGTTTCTTTCTTTTTCTTTGATCCACGTGTTAAACTGGTGCCATGGAGGGCCAAGAGGCTGCAGGTTATCATTCCACTCAGGTTTTCATGCCACCAGGTGACTTCACTGGTTACCTCACCTTCAAGCAGAGAGAAGGGACTAATCAGTGAAGTCACCTGCTGGAGTTTTTGAGTGGAATGAAAACCTGCAGCCTCTTGGCCCTCCATGGCACCAGTTTAACACCCCTGCAATCATCCCTGATGCAGTGTTGAACCACCGGCTACCAAACATCAGGGGTCATATGAAACACGAGTGGAAAAACTTCACTGATATCAGTATTTATTGGCAATGTCACTTTCGATACAGTCAACAAAATGTTTTCTACCTTTACGGTATTTTGACACTCAAACCCCAGAGCTATGAGTTAATTTATTTTTAATTAATTTTTTCAGTAATCTATGAAAAATGCTACAGATTCATGTGAATTTGTTTGCTAGGCTTTTTTTGTTTTTTACGTTTGATCATTGTGAATGCAAAAACGTACAACTAGCATTTACCCTCGATTTCATGTTTTCCACTGTGAATATATTTTTAAATGCTTGATATCCAGGCAGACCTTAATGTTATGTATGAGTATTTTGTGTACAGCACTGTATATCATTTGTAAATGGAGATTTGTTGGACACTATTTAAATGCCCATTATGACTGGTCAGCGATTTGTTTATTTTCATTATTTTTTGGGACCCTCTGGTGGTATGACTGTAGAAAAACATGATCTGATGCATTACCACTTCTTTGTGAAGAAATAGACCAGTGCTTTCTAGAAGCTTCTGGCATCCTCCTGCCTGGAGGGGGCGGGATTACCCAGGAATCCTGTAGATCTTTCCAGAATGTTGCCAGTCTATATAAATGCTGTGATTTTGGTCAGTAGAGGCAGAGTTTTTGTTTTGGCAACAGAGTTACATAGTGGCATTTGAGTGTTATTATAAGATTAAACAGTGGATTATTTGTAGAAGTTTTTTTTTTATCAGTGAAGAATAAATTTGTTTAAGTTGTCATTGCTGGTTTTCTTTGTTGTGATTTTTAAGTCATAACATTAAGATGAATTTCTTTATTCTTAATTAATCTTTAATTATCACCTTATAATGCTACAATGAGAAATGGAATTCAGAAGAAGATTTTTTTTCTAATTATTCAGATAATTGGCATTCTTTCAGTCTAACTTTGTAGCCCAGTTATGTCTGTCTGCTTCTGATCATCACTTCGTAATCATTATAGGCAATATTGTTTTTGATAAGTCGGTAGGATAAATTACTTGACTGTTAATTTGGCAAAGTACTCAGGAGAAGATTTAAGGTAGGCTAATTATGCCTTGAAAAAGGTAATGAATGCTGTCCAACCTCGCTAGGAATTAGCTGACTTCGAAAGACAATTTTGTTCCCTAAAGTATTTCCAATGATTGTCATTTGTGTAACTCTGCTTCAGGTATGAAGTTTTATTTCAAGATAAGAAATGGCATGCAAGTGCCTACACACCCCATGGCGGCAGTCAGTCTTATTGCGCTTAAAAAAAAAAAAAAAAAAGTCATGGTTCATCATTGGCACAGGTTCAAGAAAAATTCATAAGTGCCAAATCAATATCAGTATAGAGCAAAGGGAAAACGTACTACTCAGATCAGTGGCCAAAAATACATGAAGGTTTCAGCATCAGTGCCATGCAAAAACAAATCAATCGCACTAAATATGTAGCCTTGCATTGACAATAAGAAAGTCTTAAATCATATAACTCATTTATATTTCAGTCTTTCTTGCTAAAAATGATAAAACTGCTGTGACAGTTTGTCACATTTCAAAACTTGCCAGTGTCAAGTAATATTTCACTTGTCAACTGAACAGTTACCTTAAATAAGCTAATAATTTCTACTTGAGACCCAAAAGGACTTGTCATTGCAAGACATCTCATCATGAGTCAGAAAAACTTGCTTAACCCTTTAACTGCCCACTCAACCTTTCAGTAGAGCACATTTTGAGTCACTGTATCTTACTGAAAGATGTGGTGAACTTAACTGATTGGATTTTTTCAGCATAACATTCCTCAACCGAGTGTTAGAGATGGCTTAATCAACTAATCTTTCGATGAGACACAGTGACTCAAAACAGGCTTTACCAAAAGGTTGAGGCAGTTAAAGGGTTAAATACTGTCTTTTTTTCTGTTGTGCATTAATACAAACATGGCACCCATCAATTTTCTGTCAGCAAAAATACACAGCATTCACCCCGCCAGACATTCTATACTGTAGTTTATCAGAAGTAGTAACTTTCCAAAGTGCAATAACCTGTTAATAAGACTGGTTATTACCATGTTCAATGACTTGTTGGTAACACAGGGTTTCGCCAAGCATAATAACCTGCTAATAAGAAAGGTTATCATCAAGGTCCATAACTGTTGATAATGTTGAGTATCACCAATTTCAGTTACCTATCATAAAAAGAATTCCCTCCCCCATCCCCCCCAATAATCTTCTTCCTGTCATTATTTTCTCCATCACCCTCTCTCCTGTCAAGAGCCTCCTGCTAAGATAGTAACATAACAATGCCCACAATTTTCCGCTGGTCATTGAAAAACATCCCCATGGCCACACAGTTCATGTGATCACAAAGTAGATTTAATTGGCTGATCAGTGAAGGTGAACCCGCCGGCTCTGCCCCTGCTGTTACAGCTCTTGTTGGAGGTATTATATTTTGATTGGTCAGAGTGAGGCCAGAAAGCCTCCTCAGATAACATGTCCAATAGCTCCCGGTAAATTACAAAATCCAAAGGGAAGCAATCTGCGGGAGAGGACCAGATGGCAAATGTATATATCAACCTTATACATTTCATTTTTATTGGAAGCACACCTATAAAAATGATAATAACACAATAAATATTATTACCACCCAAGGATAAGGCGTTGATATCTTAATTACCATTCCGGCAGTTTGTGTTAGGCCTCTTTATGACGTGTTTACTTGTCTCCGATGCCTCGTACAGCACGCACGCTGTCAGAAAGTTCAACCAGCATTAATCATCCTATCCCCGTGTCAGTAGGTGTGCGGCGTTGATGGAATTTTTTAATGATCGCTTCTTCTTCACCTATTCTAAGTATTGCTTTTTTATGCCAGGCATTAAAGCGACAATGGGTGTTTAGTGTGCAACGGCTATTGTAATGGAAATGAAACGATGGCTCAGGTAGGGAGGGGAGGGCTGTGGGGGTGGGGGGGTGAGAGCCGGGTAGAGTAGCATCTTCCATTTCTTGTAAACCTAGACTTCAGTATTGTTAATAACAAGACTCATCTGTCAGGATTCACAAACACATCAAGGAGCACCTCCCCTCCCGATGCAAGTGACATGGCAGGGGATGCAGCCGTAATGCTGCTCTGAAGGTCATTAACAACCCGCCCGGCTTCCCATGCCAATTTTACCGAGGCCCTCTCCATTTTCTTCGCTGATGACTTTCGGTCTTTCCGACCCCCGACTAGGTAGCATAGACTAATTCACGAGAACAGTTATGTGCAATTCTCAAAGACCACTATATTCCATATGAGGTACACACTCAGATACACACATACACAATCACACACGCATATGCATACATGTACATTCACACTCACTTTCAAGTACATAGACACGCACACACCTGTGCTCAAAAGCAAATACAGACAGCCTTTCCTCTCCTGCTCAAATCCTTGTTTCTCTACATCTATTTTCTTTGTCCATTCCATTCTATTCCATTGACCATTCAATCATGCACACGTTTTCTCACGCAGAAAGCAAACAGTGAAATGATGTGGAAAAGCTTGCCTGGCCACACCAGAGGCAAAAACTCTGGTAGTTTTGAAGTCCAGGCTTGATATAGTGGTAGATACCATCTAGTCCTTGAGTATCTGAAGTTTTAGGTTCACTTTAATGATAGGAATATGGCAAGCCTATTTGGGTTGAATGGCTTGCTCTTGCCACTCGTTTTATGTTATGTTACATGGAAGTGTGAGTGTGCGTATGCATGCGAGTGTCCTTAATTGCGTTTATTTGTGCATGTGTGCATGAATGCGTACGTCATATTTACTCCTATGTTTCTTGTTCAGAGTTTTCCTATGTGCACTTGTGTAGCATGCACTGAGTATGCATTTATGAGTGTATATGTGCGTGTATGTGTGTTTGAGTGTATAACTACAGCCCCAACAGAAATGTTACATTACCAGGCCTATTTAAGTGAGGGCCTGAGGTAGTTTTACATGGGAGGGGTAGGGGGTGGGGGGGAATCTGCTTATAAATGTCACACCTCAGGTAACCTGTTATCACCCTCTCCTCATATTTGATTCATGTCCATTCATCTACTGCCATAATCTGGTAAACCAGCACAAAGCATTTTTTTTTTTTTTTTTTTTTTTTGAGGTCCCTGGGGCCACTGCGGGAGATGGCAGAGGGAGATAAGGGCCATTTCTGTGGCACAGTGATAAAATATAAAAGACAGTGAAGGGTGGGGGGGGCAGGCAGCAGGAGGATTCTGGCCAGCGTGGTGATCTGAGAGTTCAAGATGCCAACACAGCCTGTCCCCCTCCAGGTCTAGACTGGGAGATGAAAATCCATAACAGACACGGTGCTACACTGAAACCAGTCCGATATACAAAACCAAACACCCTGATACCCTGATACCAGCCATAACTCAGCACCAGCCACAATGAAACCAGCCTGCTATCCACTACTGTTGTCCAATACCACCCATGCTGGTAACAGCGTGCCATCCACTACCAACTCCAACAAAGCCAGCCCACTATCTAATACCTACCAAACTGACACCATCCACAACCCAGTACCAGCCAGACTGACACCAGCCTGATATCCAATACTGCTATCCAATACCGCCCACACTGACAGCATCCACAACCCAGTACCAGCCAGACTGACACCAGCCCAATATCCAATACTGCTATCCAATATCTATCACACTGGAAACAGCCTGCTATTCGCAACCGATGACTTCTACTTTATTAAAACCAACCATACTTGAAGTACCCTGCTATCCAAATACAACCCCAATTCCGAAATAGTTGGGATGAAGTGTAAATTGCGAATAAAATCAAAACTCAATGACTTTCAAATCACACCAGCCTGTATTTTATTCACAATAGAACAGAGATAACATAGCAAATGTAGAAAGTGATAAATTTTACAATTTTTTCCACAAAATGAGCTCATTTCAAATTTGATTGCTGCTACAGGTCTCAAAAAAGTTGGGACAGGGGCCTGTTTACCATGGTGTAGCATCCCTTCTTCTTTTTAACACAAAGTGGAGTCGTCTGGGCATTGAGGACACAAGTTTCTTGAGTTTAGCCATTGGAATTTGATCCCACTCTTGTTTAATACAGGTTTCCAGCTGCTGGAGAGTTTTGGGTCTCCTTTGACAGACTTTTTGTTTAATTATGCGCCAAATGTTCTCAATCAGTGAAAGATCAGGACTGCAGGCAGGCCAGTTCAGCACACGGACTCTTCTACTACAAAGCCGTGCTGTTGTAATAGCTGCAGTATGTGGTTTTGCATTGTCCTGCTGAAATACACAAGGCTTTCCCCAGAATAGATGTCGTCTGGAGGGGAGCGTATGTTGCTCTAAAACCTTTATATACCTTTCAGCATTCATGGTGCTTTTTAAAACATGCAAGTGTCCTACACCATATGCACTAATGCATCCCCATACTATCAGAGATGCTGGCTTTTGAACTGAATGCTGATAACAGGAGGGGTGGTCTTTCTCCTCTTTAGCCCGGAGGACACGACGCCCATGATTTCGAACAAAAATGTCAAATTTGGACTCGTCTGACCACAGGCCACTTTGCTACAGTCCATTTCAAATGGGCCTTGACTCACAGAACACGGTGGTGCTTCTGGATCATGCTCAACAATGGCTTCCTTTTTGCATGATAGAGTTTTAGGTGGCATCTATGGATGGCACGGCGGACTGTGTTTACAGACAGGGGTTTCTTGAAGTATTCCTGGGCCTATTTAGGAATGTCAATGACAGAGTCATGCCGGTGAGCAATGCAGTGGCATCTGAGGGCCCGAAGATCACGGGCAACCAGTAAAGGTCTTCGGCCTTGTCCCTTACGCACAGAGATTTTTCCAGTTTCTCTCAATCTTTTGATGATGTTATGCACTATCGATGATGAGACCTTCAAAGCCTTTGCAATTTGATGTTGAGGAACATTGTTTTTAAAGTATTCCACAACATTTTTACGCAAGCCTTCACAGGTTGGAGAGGCTCTGGCCATCTTTACTTCTGAGAGACTCTCTAAGACATCCCTTTTATAGCCAATCATGTTACAAACCTGATGCCAGTTAACTTAATTACTTGCTAAATGTTCTTTCAGCTGATTCTCTTATATATTAGTTGCTTTTTCAGCCCTTTTTTGCTTGTGTCCCAACTTTTTTGAGACCTGTTGCAGCCAGAAAATTTGAAATAAGCTCATTTTGTGGATAAAAATGTAAAATGTCTCAGTTGCAACATTTGAAATGTTATCTAAATAACATATTGGCTCGTGTGATCTGAAAGTCATTGCATTTTGATTTTATTCACAATTTACACTTAGTCGCAACTATTTCAGAATTGTGGTTGTACAAACCACACTGATGCCAACTTGCAATCAAATGCCAGCAACTCTGATACCAGCTTGCTATCAAATACTACCCACACAGGTACCAGCTTGCTATCAAATACTACCCACACAGGTACCAGCTTGCTATCACATACTACCCACACAGGTACCAGCTTGCTATCACATACTACCCACACAGGTACCAGCTTGTTTCTAAATCCCAGCTCAAAATCTAATACTAACCACACTGATGCCAGTTCCCAATCAAATACCAGCAACACTGATACCAGTCCCCAATGACTTCTGCTTTATTCAATACCAACCACTCTGATATAAACTTGCCACAAGCTATTGTCGTCTTTTCTGTTTTTTGCACTTGCATCCAATGAAGTAGAATATTTCAGTAGTACAATCCTGCATTACTCTATACAGTATAATCATGTTCAGTGATCTACAAAGACCTATGGATTATGTGAAATTGCAGGACTTCATGGGAAATCCGTGACAATAAGTTTGTGAATGGCGATGAAGGTTCTGTGAAAGTCTTAATGCAGAGCTAGCATGGGTTTGGAATTGCTTGTCAGAGAAAAATTTGTTATTAAGCTTCACCAACTGATGTCAGATAGAGGGTTATTTATGAGTTTTGTCCATTTCTCCATCGGAATTGAAACTGTGCTGTCCTCAGATGGCAGCAGTTTGTATTTCTGAGATAAAACTTTCTGAGGTTTGATGGATTGTATCTTAAGGTAGGGGCTGTGATTATATTTCTGATGTTGATGGTTTTCTTTACGACTTCTTTTAACAAAATATATTGGAGTTAGCACGGATGAGTTCAATCTTGTTTTATTCTGTTTCTGAATTTTCAAGCTGTGTGTGTAGTTTATAGACGCAAGGACGAACAGCAGACAGTGAAGTAATGCTTGTGGGCGGCGTGGGCTGGCAGTGGGGGCATGTGAGGCCTGTGCCATGGACAGGTATAGGGACCATCTGCTGGAGTCAATCCATTTGGAAAAAAAAGAAAATAATGTTTATATATATATATATATATATATATATAGTACGTACATACGTGTACATATATATGAAGACCACAAAGGAAAAACGATTAGAGTCCAAATTTTTCATTTTTGTATATTTTATATATTAGATATTATTATAATATTTTATATATTTTATATTTTTTGCATATTCTTTCAGTGCTTTCTTTCTAAGATCGTTTTGAATTTTTTTTCCATTGTGGTCTTCATATGTATTTATTTATTTATTTATTTAAATACTGTGAAATGCAGTCACTGTGGACTATTTCTCAGATTCTAAGCAATAGACTACACAAAGACGCTTTAGAAAATTAGAAAAATTTACCCAGGGCTCATTTGGTCAAAAGGTGTCTCCTTTATGCATTTTCCTTTCTTTTCCAATTGCTTTTTTATCAATGACCTTTTTTTTTATCAATAACCTTTAAAATTGCAAAGTTCTCTCAGCGCAGTCTCCTATTTTCCGTTAATGTGTTTTCTGGACGACATAACTGAGGGAGCATATGAGCTTATTTTCATTTCCATTTATGCCATTGAGAATGGGCTTTTCCTCAAGGCTATCCAAGCTAATAAGCCGTCTTCAATTATATTTCTGTCTCTCTAACAGTAAGGCGGTGGCAAAGCACTGCCGCTCAGAGGTATGAGGGTCTGGGCTCAGCAAAATCTTTTCGCTCAGGGGTTAACACGCTCTCCTTGTGTTCTTGTGGATTTCCTCTAGGTGTTCTGACTGTGGTTCAGCGATGGACATGCAGGTGCCAGGGCTAATTTGCTACAGAGACGTCAATCTGGATGTGAATACCTTGATGTGAAGGCTCGGAGAGAGGTCATACAAAACAAATATATGATTTTTATCGACATTCTCACAGCCTCACTCGTATAGTCACGGACCCTTTCATGAGGACGGAGGAATGGCAGCAAGGCGGCAAAGCAGGCGGAGATGGAAATGCAAGCTAACCCTGGTGCGGGAGCTCAGAACACATCGTCATTCTGGACATAGTGCCTGGCCTCACTCAGTCAATCCATATTGTGATAGGAATCTCCCGCCAATAGCACTGCATCCCTGAAGAGAAAGACAGAGATGGACTGAAAAATGGAGTGAAGTTAGAGGATGAGAGGGAGGGTGAAAGGGGGAGAGGAAAAGAGAATGAGAAGGGTGTAAATGAAAAACAGATGGAGAGATGAAAAATAGAAATAACGGGTGGGAGTGAGTGACAGGGAGGGCAAGTAAGGAAAAGAGTGTGCAGTGAGTGTGCAGAAGAGTGAGAGAACTGGTGACTGAAAGAGAGTATTCAGGGATGCTGGTGAGAAAGAGTGAGTGAAGGATGGTACACAATAATAAATGGTACAGACAAAGAGGGAGCAAAAGTAGAGAGAGAGCGAGAGAGAGAGAGAGAGAGAGAGAGGTGCTACATGCTCACATATCCCCCCTGCACACTTCAACCCTCTACTCTATCTCTCAATACACACCTGTTTGTTTTCCCCTGGTACTTACAATAGCAACAGCTCAGAGTTCTCATCTTCACAAATGAAAATGATGTTTCGCTATCTCAGACGAGTGACTTAAATAAGAGGCTCTCTCTCTCTCTCTCTCTCTCTCAGGGTTACGTTATGTGACCAGCCCCCCTGAGTAAGTGCAGTAAATTAGGATGAATCAGGCCTCATTGTAATTGAGTTCACCACAGACGACACAAGGGTCTCGCACAAGTGCCCTTTCCCCCCCTACAGAGCACAGTAATTGTAATTGTAATTGTACTACATAATTGTACATATTGTACAAATTGTAATTGACACAATTTTTCTTTCCCGCTCTGTACTTCACAACATTGGATTAGAAAACAATGATTATGAGGTTTCAGCGGAGAGTGTCAGCTCTGATTTGTGTGTGTTTACATCCCGATCCATGGGGGAATTATAGTCTTGTTTGTGCAGTATCAATGCCTAAATTCTGACAGACGTTACTGTGTGCAATGATCAACAGTTTCTTCAACAATACAATATTTCATCACGATTGAACAACATTCTATGTCAAGTAAGAATTGGATTCTAAGCAAAATCAGTATTTTTGAGCCGCCAACTTCCGTTGCACCACCCTTTTGCCCGAAGACATTGACGGTGACATGACGCAAGGATTGGACAAGTACAAATGGAGTGCCCATAATCCATTTCTCTGTACAGATGGTGAACAGCCAACTAACACACATGGTATAATTTGTACTGAAGCATGAAATGGCACTAGAACAACACCCACCTGAAGAGCCGGAATGCAAGCTTATCCAAACCCAGACGTGCAGCCACAGTCAGAATCCATGGGAGAAATTTTAAGTCCATCTATTTCCTTAAACCACATATCCCGATCAGGATTGGAGTGGGCCAGAGCCCATCCCAGTATGCAATGGGTGAGAGGCAGGAATATATTCTAAGGATGGGTTACAGGGCCCATAAACCTTTCACAGAAACATTCACACAAACGATCGATTCAGTCTCCAAATTACCCACCGTTGGCCTTACGAATGTGGGAGGAAACACAAGCCAACATGGGGAGAACATGATATCTCGCAATGATAAGGCACTCATTTGGCATTCAAACTAAATAGCTTTGAACCGAAAGGTACTACCGTGACTCTGCGCCAATAAGCCGCAGTATTTATCATTTGAAATTCCCCTCATTGGTTGGTTATTTTACTGCCTATCTCCCTGTGTTTCACAAGAGCCCAGCGCTGCCTCAGAAAAGCCTTTGGCCCTGTGCGTGAGAGTTATTAGTCACTAATTAGACAGCCAGGTGCTTCCCAGAAAGGTACAGTCACCCTGGGGGCTGGGGAGAGAAGGGCACATTATACGTTTCAGCATGACGGAAAAAACTCTGGGTAATTTATTTCAGCATTATTATATTAGACGCAATTTACTTCTTTCTTTATTATTTTTTTGTTTTTCCCTTCAGACTAATTGCTTGTTTGACCTTGCAGGTCAGTTTTCATACCATGCATCTTGTTTTAGAGGCGATTTTTGACATTTATTTGATATTTTAGAAATGGCAAAATGGCTGTTTTGAGCTGCAAACCTACAAAATTGTACGCATGTTCAGGGACAGTTGATATTTTGCATTGTTTATAGTGGGGAGTGTCAATCACAGATAAGTACAGGGCTATTCAGTTCCTTCCACCTCTGCACTGTTCAGATAAAAATGTAAATCATGATGGAACTAACGTTGTAACCTTAAAATGAGCCAGGGACCCCTAGTATTGAGCCTGTGCTGAGCAGCGTCATCAATATGAGGGGCTACAGCCTCAGGACTACAGCAATGTGACCTATGGAAAACCTTCAACACATCGAGTCAAATCAAATCAATGTTTATCGTTAGAATAGTGCTCTTGACAAACAACTGCCAAAGACGATTTACAGCGGCGAAACAGAAGACTTTGTTTTTTTTTTAAAGAAGAAATTTCTGAAGAAACTGAACCAAAGGCCTCAATGATGTGACATACAATAAGATGAAACTTTGAATAAACCCACATTAAATGATAATGAGAAAAACTCAAGCCTTGAAAATGCTTAATAATTATCAGACGATATATAAATTGCATTCTACATCCATCCACTGATTTAAGTAGTGTGTAAACAAGTGGCTAATTTATAAAAATCTGGGTTGCAACTGAGCCACAGGAGGCTAATGAATCTTCAATGATGCCACTAGAGAACAATTAAAGAGTACCAGCATCTATGAGATGACATACTGAGATGCTTACGGTAAAAAGAGGCCAATCCCAATTGACTCTCCCAAGATTTAATATCAAAAAATATGATTGGAGTACTATGTTTAATGGCACTTCCAATACTTAAGGTTCTATCGTACAAGTCTTTGTACACTTATGAAAGCAATATAAGGATCACATGCATCCACTCACACATTTGTAAGTTTGAGAAATTTAGGATCTCCAATTAGCCTTGCATGTACAGTATGTCTTTGGGCTGTGTGAGCAAACTGGAGTTCCTGGAGGAAACAGCATGCAAACTGCACACAGAAAGGTACAAGAGCGAAATCAAACCAACGATCGTCTTGCTCTTGCTGTGGGACAACAACACGACCCTCTGCTCCACTGAGATTACCCTCAATTGACCTTTCAGATGCTGATGTCACAATCATCACTGGCAATTGAAAACAATAAAGTTTCAGAACACCAACAAAGAACATTGAAAAACTGTTCCAAAACCCAAGGTCTTCAAAGTTTTAAGTCCCGTTCCCTTTACCAATTGGGTAAGAAATCTGCAGCTGGGGCAGAGATGCAAGATTAAGACCATAGCTTCAGCCTTTGGGATGATGTTGGACTCATGGGAACTGTTATTATAGTCAGCTAGCTCAACCTCCCCACACTGCTGTTAAGAAACAGGGTAACCCCCCTCGTGGGAAAGGTTAACAGTTCAGAGCTTTTATGAAGCTTGTTTAAAATGGTGATAGCAACACTTACATATTTTTTTTTTCTTCTTTTACAAGGTGATATACTGACCGAGAGCACTTAATCTTAACTGCTTCTGGTGATCTCACACACACAGGCTTTATACGGTAATTATACGCCCTACCTTTACCTTTCTACACGCCTGCTCTAGAGATTTCATTTGCAGGCAGTGCGCATCATAATCTCCATTCCAGCAAATTGGTCTGGTGCGCGTGATCCCAGGAGTCAGGACAGGCCACGGGAGGGGTGGATTTGGGGCGTTTCTCTTCCTTAATCTCGAGAGCCGAAGGGAGCGTTGAACCCCTTTTCGATCGATGGGCCTCAATCAATCTGCAAATAAGTGCGCGTTCCAAACAAGCTAAGCGTGCGAAATCTCATTCGGAGATCGATGTCCTTCACGACGGGGCGGGAGAGGTTGACGGAGAGGAGGGGGACGGGGACGGGCTCGACTGCTATTGGGCTCCTGCTGCTGCGCATCCAGCTGAACTAAGCTGGAGAAACACCTGTGATTACCTCCTTCGTTTGTCATGGCTCCGCAGCGCTGGATTCACAGGCCTCTTGTTTAAAATCTGGCTGACGTGATGATTCCTCTCCAACATCCCTGCTGATCGCCTCATAAACAAACATCTACCCCCCCATCGGGGCACCCCCTCATTCACCCTGTGGGCTTCATGTAACAGCCCGTCCCCCTTCATTGCCCTTTTATAGGTCCCTTATTAACGAGGCTGCATTCCTTGGAATGAGAGTTGACGACATCTTTCCAGTCATCACACCCATAGAGTGCCCATATTTCATTAGAAAAGGACGGGCAAGAAATATATTCCAGCTACTGTTACAACAGACCTGAAATACAATTATAGGCCACCTCTTAGTCACTGGCTTGACCAGATGGTTACTGTTTCTGTTAGGTAGCACCCTGAAGTCACTGTTATGGCTTTCTTTGAAAATTTACACAAACACATAAAATGTAATTTTTGCTTGCTTCGAGGTTAAATGCAACAATTTATTTCAATTATCATGAGAATGTGGCTTTTACAGTTCCTGCTACTGTCATAGCTAGCCTCAGGTTTACCTCAGGATCTTTATGTCCACTTTATGTTAGTGTGGCACTTTAGAAGTGAGATACCACTACGTCTTACTTCACAATTATTGATACGGTTAGAGCACATCCCTGAGCCAAGGTGACCGCAGAAATGGGCTGCAGCGGGATTGCACCTTCTGCGTTAATCATTCTCACCCTGCCCTTGGTGCCAGTGGCGTAAGGACGTCAAGGACACCAGTGGCAGCTTCATGCCACACACTATTATGTTCCTTTTTCCGCCCTTCTCCAACCCCCGACCGAGCCCCCGAAGGTACAAACGACGGTGCAGCTCAATTCAGTAACTCTCTAAGCCCAGGCTAATCACTTTTGGCGGCTTTTTTTGGCGTCAACACCAATCGGTGTAAATGGAATCGTGGTGGTCTGACGGCAGTACCGGGCTGTCAGGAGAGATTTCTCAGCGAGGTTAAGCCTCGGCCTCCCATCGGCATGGTCTATCGTGCAGCTACCCAAATAGTTTTTACAGCACGCGCACAAAAAATAGTTTTAATGACCCCTTTTAAGATTGGCTGTTTTCTGTTACGCCTCAGGGGACGGTACTTTGATGAGGTTGATGCGGCTGGACAAGGAGGAGGCCGTGATCTGCTGGTGGAAATGAGAGAGGGCAGCGCCTTCAGGGTAGAGCCAAAATGGCACATGTGTGACACGCTATTCGAGACGACAGACGCTAAAGAGGTGAGGGAAAGCGGTGAGGAGAAGGGGCGAAGGCGGAGGTGTGAGAGGGGCGGCACCGCAGAATACTGCCCTAAAACACTCTGGAGCTGACCTATCACTTAACATGTCAATGCGAGCTAGCGGCCTGCTAATGATGAGAGATCATCTTGGAAAGAACCCCCGCTGACTCTCATAGATGTGGGCATTATGATTGGCCCAGAAGAAACACGGGCTGACAGGAAGTGTGCGTGTGTGTTTTGAGGGAGGTAATTGACTAATACGTTGTTCTTAGCTGTTTTTACAAATGGCCGTAAAGGAGTAATAACCAATCATGTTCTTGGAGATCGACCATCTTGTAGGTTTTCACAACAACCATTCAACCAAAAAAAAAAAAAGCACTCCTCTTTCTCATTCAGGTACTGAACTGTACAGTCAGGTGTTCCAACTTTGGTTTGAAATGAAAACCTTCAGGATGGTAAATCTCAATGACCAGGGTTTGCTATCATTGCCAGGAAGTCTGGGGGATGTGTCCATGTGTTACCGCTAGAATTGAAACTCGGCACGTTGTTCCGGCTCTAACGACCTCTTTTTTGCCTCCTTTGTTGCTCCCCAAGCTTCAGGGAAAGAGAGAATGTTTAACAACCTGCTTATCAGTCATGTCTAGGGCGAGCTGAAGTCCCACCCAGCCTCTTATGGAGGCCCCATTAGGGGAAAGCCAGTAAAACAGCCCTCTCCCACAGTTCCCAGCTCTAAAGATATCTTATTCATCAGCACAGGTGCAGACTCAAACAGTTATATATATAAATGCTAAAGATCGCTTGGATACTGCCATACTGAAATAAGTATGAAAATGATCACACAAGCACTGCATGTCACTAAGTCAAAGCACAGACTGTAGAAACACAGACTGATAACAATAGCTAGCCCACGCAAGAGACATTTTTATTTTAAAAACTGGACACTTTTGAATCTGCTTCCATCTGTGAAATGATTTAACACTGCCCCATCAATAACATTGCTGAGAATTAACATTAAAAATGAAAACTATGTTTTTTCAACTGCTTATTTTCACTGACTATTTGTAATTTCAACTATATTTATTACCCTTTAAAATGATAAAATTATGGAATGATTGATTTTATCCATTTTTAGAAATGTTATATTAATTTATCTCTTATTTTGCATTGCCATTTCATCATTGTGTTGTTTCTTTTTCCCACATACTATATCACTGTTTTAAAATTATTATTTTATGCAAAACACTTCTGGTTATATGAATTTTTATGAAGTGTAAGGTGAATTATTTACTTAAAGGTGACATAGAATCAAAAACTGTTTTTACCTTGTCTATGTTGAATAATGATAGTCTACCCACATTCAAGAACATACGAAAAGTGCTAGACATTCTGAACATCTCCGTTATATAGAAATTCCTCTATTAAAAATGACCGCCAGAAAACGGGCCAATCTGAACAACGGATACATATGATGTCACATGTATCTCACTGCCCCCCCACTCTCATTCCATTTTCTCCCCTTCAAAATAATTTGCATACACGCCTTTATGCAATTCCATTGCTTCCAATCCCTCAGTAAAGACAAGCGTGAGAATTCCAGAGTCATAATCGATTTCCGTGTCACTAGTGGGGAAATCCACCATAATGCACGTGAAACGGATTAACTTATTGCGCAAGGACTTAAATTCCACAAATTAATTTCTTCAGTGCGCTTTGACTGAATACTTGCTGACTACGGCACAGGAACATCAATGCAAGAGACTCACTCCGAATGCATAAGCCTTGGCAGCTCGTTTGGAAAAAAAAAAAAAAAAAAAAAAACCATTCAAAAATACTTACCATTCAGAAACGTTTAAATCCAGCCTTTGCTGGACTGGTTCTTCATCCAATTCAGTGTCCTCATTCGATTCGGGCTCAAACATGTAAGGCTGAATCTCTGAATATGCCATAGCTGCATAAAGTTGGTCTGTCCGTGTTCCGAAGCCGGCAAGTGTTTTCCATTTTCCCTACCTCTCTGGGTGAAGTTACATTCTTTTGAGTGGCAGTAAAGCCAGCCAATCAGCGTCAAGTGCTTGCATTTCATAATGAGGTTGCCAGTTAAGCCCGAAAGGTCCCCAAATAGGTGCAAAACAACGCGTTCAAAATCCCCCACCCTAACATAGCTTTTTGAGAGAGGTTTTTAGGAAGTTTCTGAGGCATTACAGACCCAACCAAAATTTTGTTGTCTATATGTCACATCACAGAACAAGGATAAATACCCCGTTCAACAATTCTATGTCACCTTTAAAAACACTGAAATCCATCAAGGTTTACAGCCCTGTTCTTCACACCCGTACTGAATTCTGAGGAACCAAAACAGTGATAAAAAGTAATACTATTCCACTCTCTAAACTTTTGTAAAATTCTTGACATGATGTGCTAAATACTTCCATAGTAATCCCACCGGTCTTGAGACCATTAGCAGCAAAATGGTCTTAAAATTCCTAAGATAGAACAGATGCATCAATCCATATGGCTCCTCTCTGACATGCCTTCTATGATGTAACCAGGGAGAAACACAGCGGATTTGCAGAAATCTAGGCAGCTTCAAAATCCAAGAGTCTTTTTATTATAGAAGTTATAGGAAGATAGACAGTGAAAATACAATTTTTATGCCTTCAATCTTTTAAATGCAGAGTTAATCATAATTATTCATCATTGGCGATCACCGTTTGAGTATTTATTCATAAGAAATGCAGCTTGCTCCTCTTTAATCTTATTTAAATCAATTTTGACTTTCTTGCTAATAATTGAAGGACACATTTTCTGCTTTCATCTCGCACTTTGTTCATGTAATTTGAGGACATAAAGCCAGCTTTCCTTTGTTTCGTGGATTACTTATTTATTCCCGCAGAGAACTTGTGATAGCTCTGCGAGTAATGGCAGGCTGGGGAGCGTATTCTCAAATATTAGAGGAAAATAAAGTGACATTGAATGCGTACATCTCCTGAATGGCTAGAAGTACCTGTGAAAATAAAATCCTGTGATTTTTACCTTCTACTCCTCACTAAGGAGCCACGGTTGAGTGGCATGTTGAGAGAGTGTGTGTCAGTGCTCCAGATAATTGCTGTTAGGGTGAATCAGTGATATGTTTCCCCAGAATGGGGGGAGAGATTGGTGAGGGGATGTGTACTTACACAGTTCTTGGGGACAGTACAGCATAGGATTGCTCTCTCTTTGTAAAAACAGGAGGGGTAAAACAGACAGTGGGTGAAAAATAACAACAAAATTTTTAATAAACATTATCTCTTAAACTTCACAAGTGCACAGCAAAAATCCCAGTGTTAATTCAACTCCAATAGAGTGCATTTGAGTCCAAGATGGATGGGTTGGTCACATATAAACTCTACTGGAGTTGAATTAACACTGGGATTTTTGCTGTGTATTTCTAACTTGCTGTTCTTCACAAACACCGACCGGAGAGCTCAATGATCAGGGAAGCTAATCATTCATGGAGCTTTAAAATATAAACTGAGTTTCGGTATGACGGCAAAACTCCAGGGAAAATCATAACTGTCATGGGGCCTGAGCAGACAGACAACGTAAGGTTCTCATCAAAGGTGAGTGGCCCCAAACCCTTTATCTAAATCTTCAAAACTCAAATGAACATCTTTAATATAAACAAAATATTGCCTGAATGTTTTCACAGATGCTTAACAGTACCTTCACACATCACCAACTGTAAAGGTTAACTACTCACTGGAACAGTGACACAGTAGACACCGAACTGTAGAGCCCATCTACAGAGTGTAACAGTGCCTTTGTAGATACCCAACTATATGACCCATCCACACCCTAGAGAACTGCTTTAACCAATGCCCATCTGTAAGCCCTGTCCACACAAAGAGACAGTGTGTTAACAGATACCCAACTCGACAGGTATTCCTTTCTCTGGAACAGTGCCTTAACAGATAACCATCCGTACAGCCAATCCCATACAACCGGACAGAGCCTGAACAAATATCCAACTTCAAACCCAACCACACACTGGAACAGAGCCTAAACAGATACGCAATTGTAAAGCTCATCCACACACTGGAACAGAGTCTTAAAAGATGTCCAACTCTACAGCCTGTCCATACAGATAACCATTTGTACAGCCCATTCCATACACCGGGACAGTGCGTTAACGAATACCCAACTTTACGGTCCATCCATACACTGGAACAGAGCTTTCACAGATACCCTATTCTACAGCTCATCCATCTACAGTAAACAGTACCTCAACAGATTCACAACATTATAGCCCAGCGACGCACTGGACAGAGTATCAACATATACCCAACTGCAGGGTCCATCCAAACAGTGAGACAGTGCCTCAACGGATAACCAAATTCATGGCGCATTCACATAATGGAACAGTGTCCTAACAGATGCCCAACTTTAATTCCCATTTACACATTTATACAGAGCCTCAGCAGATACTGAACTTTAATGCAAATCCACGCTTGGGAACAGTGCTTTAACAGACACCCAACAGCATGGCCCATCGATAGCATTATGTAATGTCCAGCTGCTAGTCGGCAGTCTGTTTGTCTGCTGCTGCTTCTCTCTCAGTCTACTTTAATTTTTTTGGTATTATTTTATTGCCTTGTTTCATCTTTTTCACGGTTTGTTGTTTTAAACAAGTTTGATTTTTAACTTTCCCTAAATGACAATTGAGCCCTTAAGAACCATACTGGGCCAACCCATGTTGGGCAACTTTTGAGAAAATGGGACTTAAAGTTGCCAGCCTCCTGTGTCATCTAGAGTAACTGGGAACTAGAAACACTGCTTATGTTAAAAACTCATATATGTACAATTACGTAATGCACTTCTTATGCAGGTTTTGGATGCCCTTCTGTTTCATTTAAAGTGAAAGGTACCTCCTTCTGAAGCGGAACTATCATCTTCTGATTCATTTGGGACAAACTCTGGGTCTCCATTATCTTACACTTCACCATCATCATGGATGATAGGATGCAGTTCCTCATCAGTGAGATACCTAGCCGCCATGTTTACATTGAATTATGGGAAGTTGTGGGATGGTCCACTATGGCTAAGGCAGTGCAGTGCATATGTACAGTGGCAGAGAGGATGTTTGCTTGTATGAACAATCCATGTGGGTAGATTGGGTTGGCTCATTTAGGAAATGTAGATCTTAGTTTTCTGCACATGCTGACTACCTCAACTCTATTTCGCCAAAAGTGCGGGATGGCCCGGTATGGTTCTTAGGGGCTCAATTTTAAGTTTAATTGAAAACCCAAAACACACTGAAGTAACAAAAGACTCTTGTTTCAGGACTTCAAACACTGGAGCTGTGCCCTCTGAAGATGACAAGCAGTGACTTCATAAAATGGCAAATCATCATCGCAGTCCACATCATTATCACTACCAACATCCAATTCTGTTTTCTGTTTTCTTTGTGGAGAACATTTGTGACAGTAATTCCATAAAAAGCACTATATTCAGAATTATTATTATTATTATTATTAGTTGAAATACACCACGTTTTCATGATAATCTGAGCCTGTAGACCTATCTGCAAGCACAGAGATGCAGGCAGCTAGGTGGTTTAGATGGTAATGATAAATGCATAAATAGACTGCTCAACCTCTTTTCACCCCTGGCGAATATTAAAAAGCTTTCCAAAGGGTAAAAATCAAAGCACATCAAGGTCTACATTACTTGGACTCCGAAAGTATCTGGCAAAGGAAAATGAAAAATGCTTCCTTTATTCAAACTGCATAAATATAAGAGTGGATTTTGCACAGAACAAAACTAACCATTTAAACAATGAGAGAAAGGAGAACACATCCTTATCTCCTGGACACACATGTGGGCACGCAGACACAAATAAAAACACACACACACATACACAGCCACACCCACACCCACACACACAAACACAAGCACAAAAAATGAACACAAAAAAAAAAAAACTGACAGACCTATCAAATGGCATAATGGCTCATTCACACAAGCACACGCACATACATTAACATACAGCATAGTTCATATATGCCACACACACGAACATAAACCACTACATGGACACACATAATATAAAAACACACATTTACACACACACACACACACACAAACACATATGCAGGCAAATGAGCATAAACACAAGCATTAACATACTGCAGCGACATACATATGCATGCACACAAAAACACATTGTACGTGCATAGTCACATGCTTGCGCAGACACATGCAAGCATAAACAAACATAAACACACACGTACACACACATCCAAGCACACACAAATGCATTCATGCACGCACACATACCCCACGCACGCACACACACACACACAGTTACTGGCCCACCCAGTGGTCAAAATCCCTATCGTGTTTTCTACAGAGTCCAGAAAGCAGTCAGACATGTTCATTATCCAGCAGAAATCCCATTACTGGACCCAACAGCTTTTCTGTCACATAACTCACCCATAATTAGGTACAGGATGGAGCTCACGAATACTAATTGTAACTCAGATATTTCCCACTACCAGCATGAGGTCTAACAGGCAGACAGCTCACTCTGACCCAGGGAAGCCAGTGCTAACAGCTGCTAACAGGCTGCAGGGCGCAGGTGAGAGCAACAGGGTGGCTAAGCTAAATTAGCAATAGAGCTGCACTGCCTCAGGTCACAGAGCACCAACAGCTGCTAACAGTGTGCAGGGCAGCAGGTAGGAGTAACGGGGAGGCTAAATTCCATTAGCATTGCTGTCTAAGGGCAGGGAGCGGAAACAGATTCTAATGGACTGCAGCTGGTACGCGCAGGAAGGTGGGGAAACAACTTTAGCATTAGCAGACCTGACCCTCAGTAGGCAGGAGTGACAGCTGCTAACAGGCCACAGGGCTTAAGTAAGAGCAGCGTGGTGGCTTAACAGCATTAGCATTTTGGGTCTACTGATCTGGGGAAGAGAGCACTAAGAACTGTTAGGAATTTTAGGACAAAGGTGAGAGCTGTGGGGCAGGTAAACCACATTAGCCTTGGAACTGCCACAGTGCTAGGAGGGCCAATGGCTGCAATGACACTCAAGGAAGACTACTGCACAGTTTTACATTACACATCAAGCTCTGTGGCAGACCAATACTACCCCAGTAGCGCTGGTCCTCCAGCTATATGTGCTCAGGACTGATTGATTTATGTTTTAATGGCACTTTCGACCCTTGGTGATCATACAATATCAGTTTTTGCACTCTCAACAGCGAAGAGACCACACACCATCCATTCACACTTTTGGGCAACACGGAGTCTCCAATTAGCCTGGCATGCTTGTCTTTGGACAGTGGGAGGAAAATGGAGTGCCTGGAAGAAGCCCACGCAAACTCAGGGAGAACATACAAACTGCACACGGAAAGGTCCCAGGCTGGCATTGAACCCACAACCTTATTGCATAAAACTAAGGCATAATACAAAAAGGGATAGAAATATTTAAACACTGCAATAATGTATTTTTTTTCTTTTACAAAAATAAAGAATGTTTGCACATTATTTTAATCATTATACATTATTTGCATGCATATAATTAATGTGTGTTTAAGTCACATTGTGTATGAGTGCCATCAGTGTAGGATTCATTTTCAATTCATTTGCTAAATCGTTTCCATTTACGGTATGTATTAGTTATGTAAACTGCAGTATTGTAATGTGAGTCATGCATATGGATAGTGATTACTTCCAAAAAGATCATTTCCTCTTGAGCCTTATTAATTCAGTGTAGAGAATGAATGTACAAGAGGCATCATCTCGTATGTTCCCCATGAAAAAGTCGAGAGTAAATTCATTCTTTTTTTAAAAAAATTGGAAGAAAAACCATTATAAACCAGCAGTGCATGGAAAATAATGTTGTCCTCCCTCCATCTCAAGATGTGGCCGAGCCATGCACATCCTAGGGGGTCAGTGCTCTCCCACATAGCATTTTCATGATTTTTAAATGGCTTTTTTTTTTTTACTATAGAAGATAGGGCAGCACCTCTGCAGCCATGGTTTTAAACCAAAACATTACTGCATGCAAATCCAGTGTTATTAATGGGAATTACACGCTACCTGACGCAGGTAATGAAAAGACATTATGCTTAAGCCCGGGAACAAATTCAGCCTCAGTGCATGCGAGAGGCAGCAAGCTCGGTATTAGCAGGGCTTATGGAGAATGCAAATTAGCACCTCCTCAGAGTTGAAACAAATTAACTGATGTTTTCCTGGTTCACTTCTTCAAATGTTTTGCATAAGGCAATGAGGTTCATGCCTACAATGTAGAGATTCATGCCTACAATCAGATATGGAGGCAGGTCTTAGAGGATTCGGGGCATGTTTCTGCAGCCAGCGGACCAAAATCAATGTCGTACGGTAGTGGGTGAATATTCTAGAGGGGCAGTGATCACAAACATACGTACATCAAATGTCAAAATCCACAAAGTAATGGCTAATTTAAAATAGGCTCCATGTCCTGCAATGGCAATTTCAGTCTCTGGACTCAAGTCCCATTGAAAACCTGCTGTTTTAACGAAAGATGGCTGTCCACAAGTGCAATAAAATGATGTAAATGATCTTCAAAATCTTTGCATTGAAGAATTATCTAAAATCCAAACTCCAAATGTGTTCAATCACCAAATGTGTTCTCTAATAGGTAGAACCACTGGTTTTAATTATAAGAAGTTCACTGAGAACATTTAAAAACAAGAGAATAATGAGAGACACTGGCAAGAATAATCACATGGCTAGAATACTGCGAAACATGAGAAAGTATATCTGGGTGCTTAAATAGAGTGGGCTCCGGAATTATTCGCACTGACTGGAAATGTGCTATGTAGTTTCTGAATGTGTGTATTAATGTTGTTTATTGATATGGTCATTGCAGAACATTAACTTTGTTGTTCTGGGACCATTTGTTTGTGGATTTTGAGGAGTGCTTTGGGTCAGTGTCTCGCAGGAATGTACGCTTATGGCCAGGTTTCAGCTTTCTGGCAGAAGTAATCAGATTGTCAGAGAAAACTGCCCAATATTTGGTGGAATCCATTTAGCCACTGATCTTAACCAGCGCCCCTGGACCTCTGAAGTTAAAACCGCCCCAAGATCATCACTGGTCCACCGTCATATTTCACTGTGAATGTGAGGTGCCTTTCCTTGCATGCATTTCTGTTTCGATGCCAAACATGCTGATGCTGTATCATCTCCAACGATTTGAAATATGTTAGCCATTGCCAACCAATAAAATTAGGCTAGGCTATTCCCACATCTGATTTTGGACCCTCAACTTATAGTATCCTCACCCTGTAAAAATGTTGTTTTTCATTCAGAAATATGTCAAATGCAGGATATAAAATGCTCTGCTGACGTCTGTTGCATATTGACTTTGGTCACACTTTAGATGAAGTATTGCTCATAAAGGCTTTATACAGCATGTATAAAGCCTTCATAAGTGAGACATAATGTCTTCATAAATCATACAGAAACAAATGTCATGCTTTGTTCAGGGTGAAATAACACATCCTTATTCAGTATGTGATGCCAGATGTGACAATGACAATGTCACTCAGCTGACAATGTCACCCTTTATAGCATTTAGCCACTAGCTAAGTGAAATTGTCAGTTATATCACATCTGGCATCATATGCTGAATAAGGATATCACATCTGGCATCATATGCTGAATAAGGATGTGTTATTTCACCCTTTACAAAGCATGACATTTGCTTATGAATGATTTATGAAGACATTCTGTATCACTTATGAAGGTATTATACATGCTTTATAACGCCTTTATGAGCAACACTTCATCGAAAGTGTGACATCGACTTTAAATATTGTATTTGTCATGTGTTGGCCTGTTGAGTTTAGCACAATAAAATTATTGATAATAAATTGAAATACACAGTTTAATTTTCCAAGATGTTTCAATTGATGTTTATACACATAAATTATTAACTGCATTGCTTTGGGTAATGTCATTTTTGTTGGAGTGTCAACACTTCTGCATCCGCCTGAATATGAATATTTATACCATTATTGTTTTGCACGTTCTTGTCGCACTCAGCTTCAATTTTAATGCAATATTTCTGAGATAAGTGGAAATAGGTCTCCCACAGACACTATATTCCCTAGGCCTAGCACTTGGTAGACATAAAGAAGTGTAATTACTTGAAAGCCTGTTGAATCATTCTCATTTTAAAAGCTTAATTCACTATGTTTTCCAATCCAGGAGGTGAACACATAATGGTGAGGTAGTATGAATAATATGAACAATGAGGATTTAAGCTAAAGTGATGATCTTTCTAGCAATAGTTCAAGTGCCTATGAAGTACATTTCAGGAATTCAGGGAATGCAGACAATGACAGGAGTAGAAACTTTTTTGATCATGTTCTTTTGCTATTGTTGAATTGTCTGTCATGTTTTATCAGAAGAAGAAAAAGAAAAAGAAGAAGAAGAAGATGATGATGATGATGATGATGAATACAAAGAGGATGAAGAAGGAGAAGAAGAAGAACAACTGTCCTCCAAAATGCCAAAAACGTGCATGTCAGGCTAGTTCGAGACGAAAACTGCTCAAAGGTATGAGTGTTTGTGCGTGCTTGTGAATTGGGAAACTCCTGCCCCTCACCCAAACCCTTGATAATAATAATAATAATAATAATAATAATAATAATAAAAACTGTCTAAATACAAAGACATCGAAATCGAGATCGAACGAATGTGGGGAATGAAAGCCACAACAATACCAGTGGTGATAGGGGCCCTGGGACTTGTAAAGAAAGGGATGGACAAATACACCCAAAAGATCCCTGGTGACATCAAAATCTAAGAACTGCAGAAGATCACACTGCTTGGAACATCCCACATCCTAAGAAAGGCACTGTCCATCAAGTAGACTTCAACCTCATTCTAACCCTAGGCCCAAGGATGGGCCCGTAATTATGACCTGTTATAGCATGAAGTAAAAGGCAATTGATAATAATAATAATAATAATAATAATAATAATAGTCATCATCATCTATAATTTTTGGCATTACTTGTATAGTCAAAGTGAACTGGTCCCTCCTCTATACCACAGAATTTTGAACACACACACATCCTGCATCCCACATCGTGTAGTGCCTTAGTCACGCAGCAGGAGAGCCCCGTGCTAATTAGAACAGCCCAGGGACTGAGCAGCTGTAGAGACAGGATGTTTATAAAATGCCCTCAGGCTCCGTGGAGAGACTGCCCTCTGTCTAATTATCCCATTCTTCCTCTCTGTGCATCCCTCTCTCTTCATCCATCCTCTCTCACACTCTGCCCATCATACTGAGTGCACTTTGGCTTCACTCCCTCAACCACTCCCCCTACACCCACTGCCCCCCCATCCCAACCCCTTCTGGCTCTGACATCTAAAATAAGAGAGTAATTAAGCCATTCATCAACGAGCGAATAACATCGTCAATACTACAATAGTATGCATTAATAAGATGCGTGGAACGCGCGGATGAAGGGAAGAGCCAATTGGTTTTCTTTTCGGCATTTTTTTTTTTTGTATCTGGACTAAAAGCTTGCCCTTTATACTGGCAGTTCGGCAGATCTGGAGGCTTCCGTGTGACAACAGTGCCACCTAAGGGTGAAACATGTGGGTGAGGAGCATTTTCCATTGAAAGAACAGGTCTCTAGTTTTACATGAAATCACAGTACATTAATTTTGCTGGCGTTCATCAACTTACAGTGCAGGAGGACCGGGTCGTGCATTCAAACGACAATGCCAATTAATGTGATTCCTCAGTACAAAAATACACTCGTGTATTTTTGGACATCTGGTCATTTAGTAGAAAATAACTAATAAATAAGAAATGAGCAGAATTTTACAAGTTTACCTTTAACGAGAGCAGAACATTTAGCCGTCACCCTCGGCTGGCTGAACTCCATGTGCAAATCTGATGTGTGGCCCCACATTCCTTCTTTAATGGCCTGGTTTCACACTCCAGTCATAGAGGAAAAGCAGGAAGGAACCACAGCAAAAAAAAGAAGAAGAGGAAAAACCCTCAATTAATTCACATTCCAGTTGCTCTGCTCGTTATTGTAATTAGTTGCTCATTGTGCTCTAAATTTATTTAAATTCAATTGAAATGCAGGCATGGAAAACATGATTTGTAATTATAATTGATATAAATTAAAGGCTTCGTCTTTCCAGGCAGATCATTTTTGGATCAGAAAATATGAAATATCTAGGGTGACAGTAACTGGCATGATATGACAGGGGCAAAAGGGGATTTCACAAGGCTAACAGGCATGACGTGTGTTAAATGTGTTTCTGTTCATTAGGCTGCTTCCACTGTCTCCTGCTGTCGCCGCCGTCTCATTCCGCGGATATGATTGACAGCCGTGTTGTCTGCTGCCAAAATGCCAGGCTTGATTACCACTGTGAATTATGATCAAGGGTTAGCTTTGGCGCTGTGAATCTGAACAGCGCTTTTTAGACGTATCAAAAAAAAAAAAAAAAAAAAACAGATTAAAGCTGTGGAGCGTCAGGTCAGTTTGAGCTGCCTGAGCTATATGTGTGCACACGTGTGTGTGTGTGTGTGTGTGTGTGTGTGAAAGTGTGAGAGAATGTGTGTGTTTGTGTGTGTGTGTGTGAGTGTATGTGTAAGTGAGTGAATGAGTATGCGTGAGTGTGTGTATGTGTGTGTGTGCGAGTGAGAGAGTGAGTGTGTGTGCATGTTTGAGAGTGTGTGTTTCTGCTTGCATGAATGGGTGTGTGGTGTGAGTGCGTGTTGTACAGGATCCGTGTGTGTGGTTAATGTTTTATGCTGAGAATTGACCCTAACAGTACACAGTAATTTCAGTGTAATTATTGACTGATAGTACTCATAAGGCAATTAATTCTGTGAGAAATTGCTCTATTACAAAAGGCTGTCATACACTTAGCACAGAGCATCAAGAAGTAACACATACGTACAAACAATAACAAGCGTTTTCCATTGACCTCAAATCATTTCTTAACCCTAGTCCTGCCAGTTGCTGATATATGGAGAGACCCACACTCCTTTCCCTGTGTGCCGGTCGTTGAAATATCATTCCCCGGTAGCTATTTCCCTGCATGCCGGTCCTCGATAAGCATTAGCCTGAGGCAGGACTAGGGTTAATCCTAATTAATTTTAAGTTTCGCACTGGCTAAGCGTATATGGAGCAGGGGTGGTTGGGGTCATTATACTACAGTGAGTGTTCACAGATTGGAAAAGGAGGCAGTTGGAAGATGATGATGCTGGGCCATTTCCCCTCAGCTCAGGTTCTCTCTGACAGACAAATTCATCTCGGTGCGGTAAAATCCGTCGCCCTGCTCACAGCGAGACAACAGCCAGGCGTGCAGGACAGTCAAAATTACCTCCTGGAGGAGGAGGACTGCCCTTTGGCATAGAAGAGAGAACAGACTATACTTCATTTCCATACTGGATATTACTGCCATTTCAAACTGAGAGAGAGGGGAATAAAGGGTGATATTCACAAATCCGTCAGGGATATGGAGTACATCATGAAGGTATAGGGGAGATATGGAGCTCTCAACACTTACCTTGTGAATATGTACTGTATATATACACATAACATGTACACACACACACACACACACCTTATATACAGATACACACACACACATACACACACACACACTTTTGTACACGCGCACACACACACACACACACACACACACATACAGTATATGTATACAGCCACGCACAACCCACCCCCCTCCCCCAAACACACTCACACATACACACACACACACTCATATACATACACCCCCCACACACACACACACACACACAGACACACACACACATATATATACTATTCAAAAAAAGTAGGGGATATTTTATTTTGAGATCAAAATTTTCACATATACAAAGGGATACGAAACCATGTTGTATAGTTCCTTACTGAGGAAGCATTTCCAAGAAATTCATCACCCAAACACATCAATGACACTCTCACGATCTGCACGGGATGCTATTGATGATCAAGGGGGTTGGGCCACAAATTTGCATGACTCTGAATTGGAAGGTTAGAGCCACTGTAAAGGAAGATTTTGAAGAGAAAGCATCAGATTATCAGTGGTTGAAGTCGTTAATTAAACAGAGACCATGCGCCGTCTAACACAGGAGGAGAGGTTACGTGCCCTTGGCATGCTACAGGTTGGCACAAGACAGGTCGTTGTGGCAAGGGCAATGAATGTTTCCCAGTCTGTCATCAGCAGATTATGGTCCAGACATCGTGCTACAGAGTCTGTTCAGGATAGACCACGATCCGGTCGACCAAGGGCAACAACTCAGGCTCAGGACAGATTCATCCGCACTATTGTCTTGAGAAATCGTATGGTAACAGCAAATCAGATAAGGTCTCAACTTCAAAGGGATACTGGCTTGGTAGTGAGTGGCCAGACCATCAGGAATCGTCTGCACAGATTTCACTTACACGCCCGACGTCCTCGTGTCATTCCCTGTTTGAGGGACTCCAATGGTGTCGTCATCATCAACGCTGGGATAATCGCCGATGGAACAACGTAATGTTCTCAGATGAGTCGAGGTTCACTGTGGACTTCCTTGACAGACGTAGGAGGGTTTGGCGCCGACGTAACGACGTTTCCATGACGTTAACGTCATTAGACATGATCCGTATGGGGGTGGATCTGTAATGGTGTGGGGAGGCATCACAGCTGCCGGCAGAACAGACTTGCATGTTGTTGCTGGACGTGTCACAGGGCAGTACTACCGGGACAACATCTTGGCACCCCATGTTGTGCCGTTTGCATGTCGTTATGGCCGCCGTTTCATTTTCCAAGATGACAATGCCAGATGTCATAGGGCCAGGATCGTTACAGATTACCTCCAGCAGCAGAATATCACCACATTACCATGGCCAGCACTCAGTCCGGACCTTTCCCCATCGAGCATGTCTGGCACATGCTTGGACAGCTGCTACGCCAACGTCAACAACCTCCTGCCAATGTCCAAGAACTTGCTGCAGCATTGCAACAGGAATGGAATAACGTTCCCCAAAATGACCTGGGGCGTCTCGTTAGGAGTATGCCACGCCGAATCGAGCTTGTCTAGCCAACCGAGGGGTTTTACCGCTACTGACTCTGTTTCACAATGGTGGTAAATTTACTGTGTGACCCTGTGTTTGTGTGTCGACCCTTATTCTGGAGAATCTGTCCTTTACTGACTGTACACAGGGTTTCGAATAAATTGACAAATGTTTCCTTAATGTTTTTATGTCATTTGTTTCCTTCCTGACCTCATGATCTGCATTTCATGGTACTTGTAAATCCAATATCCCCTACTTTTTTTGAATAGTTTATATATATATATATATATATATATATATATATATATATATATATGTATATATGCATTTATATACATATACTGCCCTGTCAAGCCAGACGGCAGTATCTGAAAATTTCTCAAATTTGGGAAACCAGCTATTAACCCTCTACAGCACCAGCTCCATCTATTTTTAGTAGAGATTAGCCTGAACAATACACATGTACAGAGTTATTGCATGTGCAAGTCAGCAGTATCTGCAAAAGTAGGGCAGGAGGTCAAGCTAGAGGGCAGTATCTGCAGTATCTCCTATCTGGGTCACCTTCTCAAAAATATTTCGATTCACCAAAAATTCAGGGTCTAATTAGAAATCAATGTCATTGATAGCATTGTGGTCCATGTAATTGCCTTCTAGTACCAAGAGTAAAACTTTAAGGCCAATTTTCTCAGTTTCACTATTTTGCAGATGCTGCTGTCTGGCTTGACAGGGCAGTATACATACATATATATATAATGAGCCAAAAAATTAAAACCTCTCACAGGTTCAGCAGGTGTTGATGATTATCTCATAACAATGACACGTCAATGTCATGATCTTAGATTGTAAGCGAAGAGTCAGTTCTTGTATTCAATGTGTTGGACGTGGGAGGAAAGGGAATTGAATGACTTTGAGAAGGGCAATATTGTTATGGCCTGAGAAGAGGGTTAGAGCATCTCTGAAGTGGCAGGACTTATGGGGTGCTCCCTGTCAGCAGATGTGAGTACCTACTGACAGTGGTCTAAGGAGGGACAAACCATGAACCGGCGACAGGCTTTTGGGTGCCCGAGGTTCATTGATAAATGAGGGCTACGAAAGCAATCCTGTCCAGCCAAAACCGACAGAGAATTTCAATAATGTTTACATAAGGAATGTGTCACAACACACAGAGCATCATACCCTGCTGTGTATTGCTCTCTCTAGCTTGCAGACCAATCAACCTGTCCACTCTAACCCCAGTACACCTCTAACAGCACCCCCAAATAGGCACCAAAGCTTCAGAACGGGACCTTGGAGCAGTTGAAGAAAGTCGCTTGGTCTTGTGTCCCATTTTCTTTTACATCATGTGCGTTAGCAGGGTACATGTGGGGCATTTAACTGGGAAGGGATGGCATCAGGATACACTGTGGGTAGAAGACAAGCTGGTGGAGGGAGTGTGATGCTCTGGGAAATGTTCTGCAAGTAAACCCTGAGTTTAGAGATTCAATGTTGCTTGTCGGAGATGTTTTGGCAGCACAAGGGGAATCTTCACTATGTTAGGCAGTTGGTTTTAATCTTATGGCTGATCGCTGCATGCACATACACTTTATGCCATGAAAAATGCAGGTGTGAGCAGGGTCGGTCAGGCAGCAGCAATGCCCGTTTCTTCTTCTCTGGCACACAGCCGACTGACAGTTGACCAACGACAGAGCAAATGACGCATCACCTCATGTCACTCATAATCTTTCTCAAAAAAGAATAAAAACCAATTTGATTATTCAATTTGCAACAAATGCAGTACATACCTCATGTGCGCGTTTTTAATATATATATATATATATATATATACTTGCCAGCTGTACTTGTCATGTTAGGAGATTTGCTGTTAATTGTATATAAAGCAGTGAAATTACAGCTTTTCTTCTACTTTAACACATACAACTATTCATGCTATTTTGTTTCTTTATGTTTTTACAGTATCGATAAAAAAAATGGAACCGTTTAACAAAAAAATTGGCTACCAGGTGGTCTCCAAACAAAACGAAGAAACACAATTAGGTCGTGAATTTTATGACATCAGGCAAAGTAATCTCATTTGCATAGTAATGAGTTGATTAACATGGGAGGGAGGCATTGAGATGATAAATGGAGAAAGAGCGATGGAGACAGAAACTCCCACCTGGCAGATTCCAGTTGTCCCAGGGACGATTTGATTCTTTCAGTGAGTCATATACGTGCCATGTTTTCATGGCATCACTGACGCAATCTGGCAGCGTTTGTATCACAGCGAGAAAATGACTGCAATCAGATATACACCGAAGCCCCAGTTGTGAGAACTGCTCTCACAAGTGTCGTAAATGGGCCACTTTCTCTAGCGTTTCACTGCCGGGATCTCACCATTAGCGCTGGGCTGACGTTTTTACGGCAGACAGTTTCGCGCAAGTTTCTAATTAGTCTGGATCAAATCTTGGTGGCTCGTCACGGGGGCACAGAGATGTGACCCGTTAACAATAAAACAGCACGATACAGTGGTGGAGATCTGCATCGCCTAGCCAAAAAATAGCAGTTTTGGGCAGTTTGATCGTCTCGCACACTTCATCTCTCCGTGGGGCCGACGGCGCTCAATACCCACAGAGTCGCGTGACTAAGACTGACTTAATCAGGCACATTTGAAAACCCTCAATTCACCGATATAAAAGCTGCATGTGGAGCTTCTGTCCTCCCTCATGTCCTTCTGGATAAACGCCAGACTGTGAAAATGGGTTTAGCGCCCCTCTGGTGACGGGGTGTATTGCGCATAAAACACCACATGAAATTTTGCAAGCATTCGTATGCAAAACAAATTATAGGCCTTATTGGCTGTGATGCATTCAGTGTATTTAACTGAAACATGCCCAGGTGAGTGTTTATCCTCCTCTCTGATCTGCTATCCTCAATTTTCAGATTTGGCAAGAAGCAGATAATGATACTTCCAGTATAAATTTAACTACCTTTAAAAACACACGCACGTACTCAAGCCCACACAGACACCCTCAGTCTCACAGACACATCATACAAAATACACTCACAAATACTTTGCCCTATTCGGGGACAGCCACTGACATGCGCGCGTGCACACACACACACGCGCGCACACACGCACACACACACACACACACACAGCACATAAATGGGAATAAAATCAATAATGGAGAAATGTTTGTCTATGTTGGGGTTGAGCGGACCAAGGTATGTGAAAAGGTTTTGTAGCACCTTCAGGGTTTTCCCTGTCACTGTAAAAGCTTCTTCACTTATTGGGATTTACTCAGGCCTGTTAGAGATTTCTTCCCACAATTCACAAACACCCTTCTGAGAACACAAACATGGCCTTTTACAGCATTGCACTTCTATTTATACGAGCATCATGAAGAGAAAACACAAGTGGAGAGGTGATAAAACAGCATCTGCTCCTCTGGTACAAAGCAGAATATATCACCGTGATTATATTAGAGAATATGACCACAAACATATTAAAGAATACGACCACAATTATATTAGAGTATATGACCAAAATTATATGAGTGAATATGCTTACAATCATATTAGAGAATATGACCATGTTCATATTTGAGAATATGCTTTCAATCATATTGAAGAATATGGCCATAATTGTATCAGAGAATATGATCACAATAATATTCAAGAATACAACCACAATTAAAGAAAATGATCACTTTCATATAAGGGAATACGACAATTTTCTGAATTTATGCCCAAATATAGTGGTTTGCCTCCACATTCTTAAGATAAATGCACATACACAAAATACATTCAAATAATGACATTAGTGATGGTGTAGTTGTTGCTGCCATTAACAAGTAGACAATCAGTCGCCTGCTGGTCGACATGTGGCCCTGGAACCCCTACAGCGATTGCTCACAAAATTTATAGGCTTCGTGACCTTGCCACATACAAGGCCCACGCCAAATATGAAACGAATCGGTCGAAATTTGTGGCCTGTAAAGCACTCAGAAGAGAATCTCCATGCACGTGGCGTCAGCTGATGTGACGTGACAATTGCTGATTCAAATCATCAACAACTCGTTGTCCGGGGATACTACAAAACAACAGCAGTGATAATAATAATAATAATAATAATAATAACAATACATTCAATTATGTAATAATTAATTTGCAATTGACAATTAATTCAAATAGCATATTTTGCCTGATATTTGGATGGATCAAATTTTTTGGAAACGTTGAGATGCCTTTAAGATTGGGTCAGCACAATTCCTAGTGCTCAAGCTGCATTGCCAAACACATCATACCAACTCTACCT
This sequence comes from Gymnothorax javanicus, assembly GCA_029692085.1. Taxonomy (NCBI): domain Eukaryota; kingdom Metazoa; phylum Chordata; class Actinopteri; order Anguilliformes; family Muraenidae; genus Gymnothorax; species Gymnothorax javanicus. The sequence goes on along the minus strand of CM056207.1, from coordinate 21,777,227 downwards.
CTCAGAACCAGCATCCATACTTTCAGTAACTTCACGAGAGCAATTCTGTCATCATACTTTTGCCATTTAACAGACTGGTTTACATAAAACTCATTATTGATTGTTGATGCTCACGCATTAATGTGCAATAGAGCAAGAATAATCCCACAGCGTGGCAGAAACCCTTCAAACTCAGCCAAACAAAATGGTAAAACTGCTGTCGCTCACATTCCCAAAAAAGCGATTCTTTCAATATTTTGTCTTTTATTAATTGCCAAAAGACATAATACATGCCATATAGTATGAATTTCTCAAGCAGTATGCTAGTTTACACTTTTTTAAATCTAATTTTCTGACCTTTAAAGATGTTTAAGTACTGTAATACTTTTTCGTTTCATTAAAATAACTTTCTGGTTCTTGGGGTAAACTTAATTAAGAGTGATTGGGCACAGCATGTAAGCGTCTCAGCCGCACATTGAGTGACAGATTAATTTTGCTATCTGCCATAATGTGAATTCCTTACATTACATTTTAGGCATTTATCAGACAGTTTTACACTGAGTGACTTGCACAACATTTTAATTTAACAGCTGAATATGCAGGTATACTGAAGTAATTTTGGATAAATGTTTCACCCAAGGGCACAGTATTTCCACAGCACTGAATAAAACCTAGTTTACATGCTCATTTTCTAAACATTGTAATGCACAAACAATATCCTAAGTATTTCACAAATAAGTTTTACTGAGAGAGTCAGAATTTAACATAAACTGTAATAATCCTTGGACCCACCCTGTCTTGTTTCAACAGCACTGGCTGCTTGTGATGGTGCAATGGAGTGCTAATGATTTCTTTGTTCACCTAACACCTCTTTACCCAAATTAAGTTTCCTTAAGAGTGAAAATCCCTTAAAGGCCATAGACTCCCTTTTTTGTAAAGATAGTTGCAGCAGGACAATGTACCACATGACTCAGCATAAATCAGGATGAGACTGAACAGAAAATTCACATCTTAAATCTGCGTCTGTAAATTCATTTGGAGCCATGCAATCCTGTCAAGTCAACAAAGGCAAAAAAATAATCCTTTCGGAATGCTTCCAGCACCTTGCTCCATATATACTGCAAGGAATTCTGGGGGTTCTGGAGGCAGATGGAGTCCTTGAGATGTATACCACAAAAAGAGGCAAGTTTGTGTGTGTGTGTGTGTGTGTGTGTGTGTGTGTGTGTGTGTGTGTGTGTGTGCATTTGTGTGTTAATGTGTGTAAGATGATATCCACAGTTGGCCATAGTCGGAGCCAGTGAGCACAATTTTATTGTGGAGGGACATGGTCCTACCCCTTGACTTTGGCTTGCAAAGGACAGTGAGACTGTTGCTTTAGCTCAGAGTGATTGACTCCTCAATGCACCTGAGCAGAGGTATCGTTTTCCCATAATCCTTGCGCTCTAGCTCCAGGTCTGCTCTGTAACAAAATTGGTTTCACCAAAAGCCTTGAGTTTCATTGAGTCCCAGACACAGCACTTCTCACCATGTCAAACTATCTTCACGTATTGACAATCTGAACTGTTACAGGGGTAATGTAGGCTACTTCATCATTACAGAGGCAAGTATCCAGCTTGGACAAGTATTTGGACGTGGCAAGACTTAGTCAGTCACCCAAAAATTGAGGGTGACAGTCTGCACTCCAACCTCATATTCATTGTTGAATTTGAATGTTCGGGAACATTGAGCCGTAGCAACTACCACAACAACAACAAGAAAAATCACGACTCTGTCAATCAAAGAGGAGCCTCTGTAAGCGGCAGAAAACCCCACAAGTGGATTCATGTGCATTCTCACATATGCAGATTAACGCCATTTTCCTAATGGCACCAGCACTTGGCAAAGGAATTTTTTGGTTTATGAAACCATATCGATAAGAATTTTTTACGATCTACAAGGCAGACAACCTTATCTGCCTATGTCTGGAGCAGTCAGGAACCTTTGGATTAATGGTCAGTGTCTGGTGTCCCCCAGTTAAATCTAAACAGCTTACGGAACACTGGTCTGTGTCAGACAATGCCACAATGCCATCAACATGACATTTCAGAGACTACACCAGCGAAATAATTTGCATTGATTTCAATTCACGATTTTTTAAGGACTTTTCCCCACTGACTTAAAATACAAATTTCACCCATAATGTTACAAATATAAAGTGTATTTCTGTTATATTGTATGATTAGAGCTGATTGTTAACATTAATAACAATTATCTTTGTAATTATGTACTGTACCGGATGTTTTATGGCAAACCGTAGTGCTAACATATCGTGTTTGGTATCATTCTACTCCTTTAAATTTCCAAAATTGCATGGGGCGTATTTCAAAGGGATTAGAATTGTACCAAACCCTCATTTAATAACTGTGGTAAGAATATCCTTGTTGAAACTTCCCCTCTGGCAATGTCCCTGCCCAAATTTCCTCTGGGGAGGGGTCACGTTTCTAATTCGGCTATCCAAGTAATTTACAACCCTGCCGTAAAAACCATTCTAGAGTTTGGGCATAAAAGATAGGGAAACAAACTATTCGGGGAAGATCGCAGACGACTTCCCACACATGCGTCTGTATGTGTGTAGCCGTTATAACAATGGAAGATTGTATTCAACTTCCACCATGCGCATCTTTATGCCGTGGGTAGCTTTAATCTAGTCATGGAAGATCTTAGGCGATTTCCCACACGTGCTCCTGCAGCCATGTGCAGACGTGATATAGCTATGGAAGCTTGTATTCATCCTTCCCACATTGTACACGTTGTGTATATGTGTAGTTACAAGTCGCGCCAGGTATGACTGTATTATTTCCCTAATGGTCTCCAGGATTGAGACAGCATTCCTATTAATCCTTTCCTGGTCTAGATTTTATTCTGCCTCGGCACTTGATTCCAGGTCTAGATCATAACATTTGTACATGTGCTGCCTCTGGTCTTGATCAGTTTTATGCCTCCATTACTCACTATGACAGTGTGCAATCTTATTCAGAGCAGCCTGGTGCAGTTGCAGGGTCTTGTTTTAGCCCAACACTAAGACACCCGATTCAACATACCAAATACCTCATCTGAATTTAGCTACTTGGCTACAACTGCGTAAGCAAGCTGATTTGTACAATTTATATACTCATACGTAAGCAGGTGTGCTGCTTCAGACAGCTCAAGGACTTAAGTGAGGGCCATGATTAGCAAATCCCTCAACCTTTTCTGACAAGACTGGCGACTGCTGACCACAGTCTGGATAGAAATTGGCTGAATGAATGCAATGCAATACAAATCCTTGCTATCATGCAAAAACCTTCTGTTGCCATTTTATGGACTTTCAGGCATTGTAGCACACATTAAAAGGCCTCGGCTGTCTCACTGCAAAAAAGTTTCATAACTCAAAAAACTAATAAAGTTGGTTGAAAACCTCCTGCTGGTGAATGGAAAATAGAGGCAGTTCTTTACTGTTGTGCCTCAGGATCCAATTTTTTGGAGATAAGAGGTTTGTGCCAGAAAGTGGCGAAATGTAAATCTAGTGGCGTCTTCGGACTGCAAAATTTATTTTCTATCAGAAAAAAGCAAGAGCCAGCATGTAAACAAGAGAGGCTAAGCGCTCCGCTGCCAGGGGGCACTGAAGAACGGCGCTCTTTAATGTGTGCAGCCGTACTAAGCACTTTTTTCAGTTTATTTTTCTCTCGTCCTTATTCATTCTCTGATGAAATTCATTTGAATGTCATGCCCTTTGCTGAGACCGACGCTATCAACAATCTATCTGTTCAGGTGACTAAATGGTCTATGTGCCAATGCATGAAAACACATTTTATAGAAAGCAACAAATCATCTTATTTATTTATTTACTTATTTATTGCCAATCTACCTGACCACCAATTTCATCCGGCGAAATATTTTGGGACAGGGACAGTACAATCTGTTCAGAAGACTTGGTGCATTTATGACCAGAGTATTGTTATGGATACGACAATGATGTAGAGAGCTTGCAGACACTATGAATGCAAACCATTTCTAATTGAGACCTGGCAAATATCTTTTACCAGACTCAGTCAGATAAAGTATAGCAGTGATGCTTGAACCCGCCCCAAAATCTCAGACCAAGTTTGGTCTGTGCCTGTGCTTATTATGTCCATCATTCAAAGGTGTCCAGTCAGGTAGAACTTTACATTTAATCACTCTCTGGCACTGCCCTGCTGGTCGATCAGATGCCTGTGTACTGAATGTCAAAGTCACAGGACAGGCTTCCAACTCCCCTCTCTGAGAGAGTTAAGCTGCGAATGGCAGCATCAAAACAAAAAATTTCCGAGGAAAACTGGGCTTTTCCGCACTCACTTGAAGCAGCAGGAGTGCAAATCAAGCCTGAACACAGCTGCGGGTGCAAATAGCACAGAGTAGTACCATTAAGGAGAGACACCTTCACACAAAAGCGCTGTAAAACTAATATTAGCCCTAGTCCCAATTTCTTCTATTTTTACATGTTGTCACAATTAAATGTTATAGATCATCAAACAAATTTTAATATGAGAAAAAGATAACACAAGCAAAGACAAAATGCACACATTGTCTTACTCACATTGTCTTTGTCTTATATTACAATTAGTTAGATGATCAGAAACATTTAAATATGTTAAGTAAGCAATAAAAGAAGAAATTAAGAAGGCGGAAAATACTTTTGCACATCACTCTAAAAACAACCCTCTTAGGTATTTTTTAGCCTTGTCATGAACAATAATGTTTTTTTCTTCCTTTTATGTACAAGATATCTGCTTGTTTGTTTTTCTTTAATGTTCGCCTGTTTTAGCTTAATAAAGGAATTTGCTTTATCCCATTGACAAGATTATGTAACACCAAAATGCATCGACTTCTTTCAGCCATTTTCCCCCAATACAGCCCCATTGTGAGCCTCAAATATTTAAAGCAGGCACTAATTTGCAATGGCAGTGACCACACACGCAAATGAATGTATGTGTGCATGCACTCACAGATGCACACAACCTCACAATGACTAGGCAAATTTCAATCTCATATGTAGCTTGTCGCTATCCACAATTAAGGTTCAATGGCAAAATGGTTCATGAGTTATGAAAACAGCAGGGCACAAAATTACAACCATTTTGAATGCATATGCTCCCAAAATTTAAATGGTATGACCTCAAAATATAATTGGAAGAATTTCTGCGATAGTAAATAACTGTTCTGGCACAATATTATTTTTATTTATTTATTTTTTTCCAGTTTTATTCTCGCAGAACCTTTTTTTCCTAGTTAAACGTCCCTTACACCGAAGGACATTCACTAGTCATCATGAGCTTTGTAAGCTAACATGAGATTGACATTCTTCGCATGTATTGTTGATTTTAATTTTTAGTATGGTTAATATTAGCATTCTATTATTCCCTTTCACAGCATTCTATTGTCATGTAACACAGAGAGTTCACGTGTAAACTAACGGTACCTGAGAGTTAATGAAAATATCATCAAAGCTACAAAGATGAAGCAAACAGTTACAGTTTTTAAGTCACTTCAACATTTCTAAAATGTACCTGATGCAGTCGCTGTGGCTGCGCGAACAGTTAATGATGGCAAAGGTGGTGTGGATGCACTTGCAACAATACTGCTACACTCCTTGGCTTATGGACTTCGAATGACTTCAGTATTTTAAGACATTTTAAGCATGAGAGCTACACTAAGCATGGAGACAGCGAGACACACTAGAAATGGTGTGAAAAATGCATGGCAACAAAGAATTCGAGCTTGACTAGTCAGGCATTTATTGGACAACACGCTAATGCCCTTTCAGCTCGAGAGGCAGAATATGTACTGTCCAACCAATTATACGTTTCTGAGGCTACTTTCAAAAGGATATTACTGTTGGATTGCAGTGTTATCATTAGAACAATGTATTGCATATATTGATGTTGCCCGTTACGTTTTGGGGGGTGCTCCTGAGCTTTTGCAGTGCTTCTAACTTTTTAAATTTGGGGACTCCAGTGCTACCAAGTAAATGAAAAAGTTAATTTCCAGCTCTAAATGTGAGTGCGTAATTCAACAAAGCCAGTCTTAGGAAGGTGTTAGGCCTCCACAAGTTGCCAGATAAGCTTCAATACGGCTTGGCACAGAGTCTAATGGTCTGATATTTCCAATCGTATTTGATAAAAGTCAGGATCATGACAACCTCATCCGTGATCCATCAATGGTAGTGGTTCTTCTGAGCAGATTCGAACATATGCAGGCTTTTTGCGATAGCTGTAAGTAGGTGTCCACAGTTCTTGTTGTTGTTAATAATAATAATTATAATAATAATGCATGCCTGCAAGGGATAACACTAATTTCACATTCATAGATGAAATGATATGAAACACAATACAATGCTGACACATTATTTATATTAACATCTTTAATTAGGTGACAGATTTACTCTGTTTGTCAGCACCCTCTTCTAAAATCATAAGTATGCTGCACGTCACTTAATCATGGTTCTCACATGTCATACGCGGTTGGCCTTACGTCTGAGGCAGATGCCAAATATTACCTGACGTGACCTAATTTAAATAACACACCCACTGATGTCATCTAATTCACAGGGAAAACGCCAACCTTAACTATAACTGCACTCTCAATATTCATCTCTTCGCCCAGTAACAAGTAGCCATGGCAGAAAAATACCAGTTAATCCTTGCGGCTGCAGGAAAATAGGAACTGACATAGTGATCGGTCTGTGCATGTATTGTCAGACGTAGCGCTCCCTGAAAAATCAGGCCTTAGAAGTGAAAAACTTTACTAAAAGGGATGGAGTATATCGTCAAAGAGATATTCCCTCATTTGATGTTTTGATGATGGTGATGGAGAGCACTGTCTGACACGCAGTTCAAAAATCTCCTGTATGAGTTCAGGTTGTTTGAGGTCTGGTGACTGAAGGTGGTGGCATATGCTTAGGATCATTATCATACTCATAACACCATTCTGTGACCCTCTGTGTCCTGTGGGGCTTAAGCCATCCTGGCTGAGATCATCCCATCATTGTAGGAATCTTCATCATATGATATAAAGGACAATGAGACAGAATAACTTTGAACTGATTCGCAGTAATCTTTCTGCCTTTTAAAGGGATAAGTGGACCAAAAACCATGCCAGGAAAATGAAAAAAAAAAAAAAAAAATTGCATTTGTTATGGTACAAATTACTTTTTTTCCCTTCATACTTGAAATGATAAAATCAGTTCTTAAAAAAGGTAATAATCTCACTTTTTCAGTTCATCCTGATGTCATCTCCCCCACCCCCACCTTCATAATAACAAGTAAAACTGGAACGGTTGCCAGAGTGGGAGAGAGGGCTGTAACATTTTGTGTACTGTACTGTCCTGTAACACAGACCACTGTAATTACTGTCCTGATCCACTAGGGGGCTGGTCTGGACCACTGGTCTTTGGAGCATGGACCACTGCAGTAACTGTCCTGCTCCACAAGGGGACTGGTCCGGACCACTGCAGTAACTGTCCTGCTCCACTAGGGGACTGGTCCGGACCACTGGTCCGCAGTGTCTCGAGACTGAAATTTGCAGTCTTTGCTGGCCTTGCACCGAGGTAAGGTCTCGGAACCACTGACTGAGCAGTCCATTCTCGGAATACTGCGATTAGATGGTAAATGCCTGCCTTATCCTCAGCATAACTGTTGGCCAAACTATTTATCTAGCCTGCCATTTTCATAAATAAATTGTAATGAATGTGATTGTTCAAAATGTTTGAAACCGGTAGTCTAGCAATAAGCAGCTCGCCGCTTTTTCTATACTGCACTAATCTGGCATATTAATTAAGCAGCTAGTGACACCTAACAAAACCCAATGAATAAATGTGAAATAACCAATATTGCGTCATCTAATTCTCGAAAATATGAATGCTCTGAACAGATTATTTTTATCTAGCCTAGCTAGAGAACATTAAAAATGATCGGCGGGTTTGGAAAGTAATGTTAACAAATTGCAGCCTGTTCATACATTGCTGTCGGCTGTTCATCTCGGTTGATTATTGTGCTTTCTTTCTGCACCATAAAAACATAATTTTAAATTGAAGGCTATACCCAGGCAGAGGGGTGTGGTATAGCCTTATGATTTAATACTTGAAATGGAGCTTCTATTACAGCTCCGTGTAATTCATTTGAAAATGCGGTGGCCCCTTTCCGAAAAGTAATTTGGCTTCTCAGAAAACACTAGAAAATGACTTAATGGTCTTACCATTCAATCCTTCCGAAAAACGAGTAATCTTTTAACATAGCATAACTGTGTAAGACGATTTACCGCAACCCGTAGTAGGCTACAGTACATCGACTAAGATTAGCCATGAATAACTCGGGTCAGTGTTTATAGTGTAACTGTTGTTAGGCTACGACCAAGCTTAGGCTATTATATTTATCACCGAGCATCCCTTTGTTTTCATGTATTTTCCCCTTCTCTTCGGAAACGGCCACCGCATTTTCAACTGAATGAGGCCCATATGGTTTTATAATTAAAAGTCAATTTTAACTATAGGCTATACGATCATTTGATACATTTTACGCTTCTGACAGAGTATAGTCACAGCCTCCTGCAATAAAACATGTTTCTTTGCTGCAAAAAGAAGCGCCTATACTGAGGTAAACTAAGCTGAAGAACGTGTGATTAGAATGCATTAACATTAGGCCTACTGGTCATAACTTGTTGACTACTTTTATAAATATACTACATAAATAAATCTATTCGGAGCATTATGATTTTAGTCCATAAGCTTGCACAATTTGAACTTTTATTTCATATTCATCTGGCTTTACTAAGTCATTCTCATAATTAGGTTACGTTAATGAATTCTAATAACTCTTTTCAGTCAGTGTTTATTTCAGTAGATTGTGGCGCTTCTAATCAGCAGCATAGAAACCATTTTACTGTGGGAGAAGGATGACATATAGCCCAATGATTTTACATTAAAATTGAGCTTTTATTACAACTTCGTGTTGGTTAATTCATTTGAAAATGCGGTGGCCGTTTCCGGGGGGAAAATAATAAATAAATGAAAAACAAGAGGTTGTTCGCTTGTATTATATATAAACTTGGTTGTAACAACAGTCACTATAAACACTGACCCGAGTTAATAAACTGGCTAGTGACACCCAACAAAACCCGATGAATATAGAGTAAAAAAATAACCGATATTGCCTCAGTTTATTCTCGAAAATATTAATGCTCTGAACAGATTATTTTTGGCAGTTGCTACGGATATGGCAGTTTTCCAATGCATTTCAATGTAGAGAGGTACGGCAGTCCCAATTTCAAACCTAAGCCTAACCCTAACCCTGACCCTAACCCTAACCTCAATCCTGACCCCTAACAATAATCCCTAATCCTTATCCTAATCCCTTCAAATCGACTGCCGTACCAATAAAAACTGCTGTATCTCTATACACTTCGATTATGGCAGTGCCTAGCTAGAGAGCAATAAAAATGATTGGCAGGTTTGGAAAGTTGTGTCAATAAATTGTAGCCAGTTCACACATTGCTTTTGGCTGTTAATCTCGATTGAATATTGTGCTTTCTTTCTGCACCATGAAAGCAAAATTTTAAATAGAAGGCTATAGCCATAGGCTACTCAGGCAGAGGGGTATCATACAGCCTATGATGTAATACACAAAATGGGGTTTTGATTATAGCTCCATGTAATTCATCTGAAAATGCGGTGGCCGTTTCTGACAAGTAAATTGGCTTCACAGAAAACACTAGAAAATGACTTCATGGTTTTACCATTCAATCCTTCTGAGCAAAGGATAAAAGTGTTTAGTCTGTCAAGGGGGATAAATGTTTTACCCATGCAGAGGACTAGTGCCGCTGTCCATCAGGAATGGGACTGAAATCATCCCGTGACTGTAATAGCCTATAACCTATTTTAACTGTTAAAGCCGATTTACCGCAGATCGTAGTACAGTAGCAGCATCGGCCGAGATAAGCTAGTTGTAATCAAAACTAAATTTTAATGATGAAATCAGACTATGGGCTCTAAATTCGTTGACCAGGCGCAGGTGCGGTGCAGGCGCAGCGAATGGGGGGAGTGGGGCGCCAACGGGGTGTATCCAGGCGTATTTTGCAATTTCGTGCCCGGTGCAGCCCAGCGCAAGTACTTTTCTCTCCCGCCTCTGTCCCACCTGCCGGCACAAGTGGTAAAGAGGGAGGAGAGAAGCCTTGAGTGGGTTTAACACAGCCGAGTCAAATCTTCACCAATCAAATGAGCTCCTCTCCTCACCTTTAAAATTGGAATAAAGAAGACTCTGTCCTATATCTGCATAATGCGTGAATGTTGCATTTTACTTTGCTGCTTCAGGCATGTTTTCTGCACCACTTACGTCTATATTAAGCATCACGAATATGAGTTAGCTGGCTAGCTAGGGCATTCGCGAATTTTTACCATTAGCGAACTTGAATGGAATTTCAAAACGAAACAACGTCAGATAATTCAAACTTATGCAGTTGGAATGAAATACGACGGTTGCTCATTTATTTCTTCTGCCTGCATCATTAGGAAGAGAAACGATGGATAGCGTGTTCCTATTATTACACCCTGTTGCTGCTTAAAATTTTGGTATTTACATGCATGGACAACAATGCAAGATACGTTACAGCAATCAGGCTGTATCCCTTTCCCCCACTAAAAACGATAAAACCTAAGTGACAATAATAGTATTAAGCCGCTTGCACACTGGACGCGAAACAAATTTTTTGCACGACAGATTACATTCAAAGTCAATGCAAAGACGTTTGCATTGACTTTGAATGTAATCAGTCGCGTGAAAAATTTGTTTCGCGTCCGGTGTGAAAGCAGCTGAAGGACACATACCCACATAGCCTACACACGCACTCACGTGCCCACATGCACATCTCTCTCTCTCTCTCTCTCACTCTTTGATCTAACATCAGGACAATCGATATAGATACTATAATTTATGTGCTGATTCAGATAGTAACATTAAATAGTGGTTGCTGTAATTATTTATTGCATTGAAATGTGCCTGACATTCTGGAAACCTGCCTGTGAGGTTTTCGGTGGCGATGTCTTTTCTTTTCGCGACCGGTGAGCCAAATTACCAATGCACAGAAAGTAAACCAGGGTGCAGCTGGCGAGCTCTCTGCGCACTTTCGGCGGAACCTTTATCCACGAAATTGTCACTGCGTCATGATGAATATGTGACACCTCCCCCTACTACGCCGCCACACCCATCTCGGTACACGGCCGTCTACCAAATTGCCAAAGTGGCTGCACACGGTGTTGCACCGCACAAAATTACTACTGCGCGGGCTACGCCACGCTGCGCCACCCTGCACTGCGCCAAGAAATTAGAGCCCTATATTTCACTCTTCTCGCCTTCTACCTAAAATTATGTCTATCTGCTGAATAAAAGCGCCACGATCTAGCCTACTGATATAATCACCGACTGAAAAGAGTTAGGCTACTAGAATCCATCAACATAACGTAGCCTACTTTCGAGAATGACTTTTGGTAAAATCCGATGAATATAAAATAATAACTCAAATTGTGTTAGCTTTTCATAATGTTCTGAATAGATTTATTTATGTAGGCTATTTAGCCTATTAAAAAAAAAAAGTCGGCAAGTTATTATCAGTAACGGTAATGCATTCTAATCATGTTTTCCAGCTTCGATTACCTCAGTATAGGCGCTTCTTTTTATCCAAAAGAAAAATGATTTATGACAGGAGGCCATGACTACGTCTATAAGAAATGTAATAAAAATGTAATACAAAAATTTATTCAAGTCTAATAATTGTACAGTTGAAATTTCCTCTTAACACGGCGGCGCCAGAATTATCTCACCCCCGTGCGATCTAACAGCGACAATATAATGGGCTATATTCAGTAGCCTACATAAATATAATTTAATTATAATTAGGTCTATGCGCTGTCACTCGAGGACGATTTTTTTTTTCTCCAGCGAGAGCGACATTTCAGAATTCTTCTACGAATGAAGTTAATTTCGGTGACAAGTGTGGTGTCCTTCACTTATTTTTTCCAATCAGACTGCTGTTCCAATTGGACAGCTGACAGCGCAGTAAAAAGCGGTGAGCTGCATATTGTCAGGCCACATTGCTTGTTACTAGCTTATTTTACTGGCTTCCAATATTTTGAACAATTAGACCTACAGTCCTAACAATTTAATTATCCAAATAGCGGCCAAATAAATGATTTGCCCAACAGTAATGCTGAGGGTAAAGCAGGCATTTACAATGTAATTGCAATATTCCTAGCATGGACTGTACAGTCACTGGTTCCGAGACGTACCTCTGCAAGGCCACTGAAAGCAAAATTTCACTGTCTCGAGACACCCCGGACCAGTGGTCCGGACCAGTCCCCTAGTGGAGCAGGACAGTTACTGCAGTGGTCCGTGCTCCAAAGACCAGTGGTCCGGACCAGTCCCCTAGTGGAGCAGGACAGTTACTGCAGTGGTCCGTGCTCCAAAGACCAGTGGTCCGGACCAGCCCCCTAGTGGGGCAGGACAGTAATCACAGTGGTCCGTGTTACAGGACAGTACAGTACACAAAATGTTACAGCCCCTGCAGCAGAGTGGAGCAGTTGTTCAGGGAGAGTCATAACAATGCTAAAACAGAGCGTTGTCTAAAATTATAAGTAAAATGGCACCCTGTGCACTCATGAATAATTCTTTACAAATTATCATGCAGTGACATTTTAAATAGAATGTAAATGATGATGGCAATGAAACTGATTATGTTGCAGAAAAGCACTTAGCCATTTTGCTTCATTCTCAATTTTTTATCCAGCGTTTTCAACAAGGCAATGCACACAAGCAAATATAACAACACATTATTAATACCTTCATATGTTTTCACATCCTTAAACATTTGAACTCAATGAAAGCAAATTACATTAAAAATCACATCACTTCTTCTGAGCGGCTCAGTCATATGCAATGCACAGAGATAATTCCACTATTTCAAAAAAATCAGAACCTATCATTTTTGTTGATAAGATTATTAAATTCTAACTTTCAATCAAGATCAGAACAAATAAAGCCAGTTATAGCGAACGTCTACATATTTGCAATCAATGGGTAATGTTAAAAAAAAATGTTTTTTTTAAAAAAAGAGCAACCCTTTATTTCCAAAAAATGTATTCTCATAATATAGGTAAATGTCTTCATACCAACTAAAACTTCCTCAATATATGCATTTAGCAGAAATTGTATTGTATATAGACAGCATCTGTCAAAGCTGCTGTTGTAAATTCTGAATGTATTGCATGTAATTATATTAAACAGCATTAAAATGTATACTGGTTTCATCCTACAGTCCCCTACAGTAGAAACACTTTGTTCCCCATGAGCAAAACAGGATAGATCTTGATAGCTACAGATCTGGGGCCTCATTTATAAACGGTGCGTAGACACAAAAAAGATACGCACGTCACTTTCTTTGCAGATTTCTGATTTATAAAAACAAACTTGATATTAAAAAACGGAAATTATTAAGATTATGCGCAATGTCAATATATTCCAAGTCCATCCTGATTAAAGAAATGAAAATTACATGCAGTTTATTTTACCCATAGGTTTATAAATTTGGTTATTTTCCACAAAATGTCATTTTTATTTTTTTGTGCGTACATATTATTTAGGTATGAAATCCACACAAATTTTTATAAATAAGGCCCCTGGTATCATATCATAGACATGGGTGATCCTAAAGGAATAAGTCCCGAGAAGCAGTGGGTTACAGTGATTTTATAACGGCGGAGGGGCATTCTAAGGCACGACGCGCAGCGGAGTGCCTTAGTGCCCCTCCGCCGTTATAAAATCACTGTAACACACTGCTTTAAGGGGCTTATTGCTTTTATAAAACAGTTACCCTACATATAGCCCATTAAATAAACACATAAGAAAAAAAAACAACAATTTATTGGTAATAATGCAACAATAAAATTGAGAACTATTCGTTCTTCCACCAAGCAAGATCGAGTGGACAGAATGGTTGGCAAGCAACACAGACATTAAGATTGCTTTTTCATCTAGCGCCATTATCATGTCACATCAGGCTATTTTGGCTCGTTAACGTAGATATACTATGAAAGCGGGCTATTTGGAATGTCTCCTTCGTTCTCCCGAAGGCCCCGTTAAATAATTTTATGTTCGTTTCGGTTTCGGTTTTCGAGTTTCCTTGTTCTCAACTCGCGCCTATCGGCCATATCATTACAACCAGCAGCGAGAGTAGGGAACAAGATTGACTTTTGTCCTCCACACTTGCCGGTGTCCAGGAAAATATGTTGAATTGTGCATTAGTTTGCTAGCCAGCTTGTCAACTAGCTAGCGTTCACTATAGTGGATGTGTTTACCCAACACATAGCCCATAAAATAAACACACAAGAAAAAAATCTACAATTTATCGCTAATACTGAAATAGCGAGCTAGTTAGCAAGGTCGCTAGCAAGCTAAAGTGATTTCGAAATCTATAATGCTTTAGCTAGCTAGGTAGATAGCCAACTGGTTAGCGGGTTAAAAGACTGAACTTCGCTAACACTGAAATAGCGAGCTAAAAGTCTTGAAACAAACGTAACCTAACGAGTCAGTCGAGCGCAGAGTAGTCGGTTGCGAGGCCAGGGGCGCAGGGATATTTTGTGCTGCGGTCTGCCTCAGAATACAGTGGGTTACAGTGATTTTATACCGGCATGGAACGCGGCTCAGCCAATCACATTTAAGGATGGGAAGCACCCGTTTTATAATGAATATTAAACAGTTGCAATCAGAGCAAGAACAACAGAAAACATATCTACATTAATTGCCTCTCTCTTTAATTTGCTGTGGAACCACTCACATGTAAAATTGCAAAACAATGGCGCTTGTGGAATTTCTGAGCAACCTAAATTGTGCAAAAATGGAAATAAAAAAAGACTATAGAGGTGTTTGCATGATTATTTTGCCATTACTATGACTGGGCTGAGTGTGTCAGTTGGGGATGCTTATATTACTGACATTACATTATACAAATAAGCCCTCTACTGTTGACTGCACTCCCATCAATAGTAGTAATGGAAAATGCTAATTGATCTAAATAATTTTTACTTTCAATTTCAGTTTACAAAAAGAAATAAATTTTAGCAGCCTTCAAAAGGCAAAAAGAGAAACAAAAATTTGTTTGTGCCATTGTGTATGTCTGTGTGTGTGTAAGTGTTTATGTGCTTGTGTGGTTGAGCACACTGTGTGCACTTGTGTGTGGTGTGTGTGTTCGGGTTCTCACATGAGCATTTGCATGCATACATGTGTATAAGTGTATGAGTGTGCATGTGCTTGAGTGTGTGTATGTATGCATCTTTTTGCTTATGAGTGTGTTTGCTTGTGTGATGTGTGTTTAAGCATGCGTGCATACGTCTGCATGCGTGCAAATGTGTATACTTGCCTGTGCGTTTGCGGTGTGTACACATGATTAATTTGTGAACGCATGTATGAGTGTGCATGTGTAGCATAAACGTTTACTTCTGCGTGTGTGTGTGTGTGTGTGTGTGTGTATGTGTGTTTGTGTGAGCACGTATGTGTTACGTGTGTGAGAGGAGGTAAGGCAGGCGAGAGGGAGGGAATGAATGAATAATCAAAGAAACACAACAGGTACCAGTGTCTTTTCCCCATCTCATCCATATGCAAATACTTACCTGTTCTCAACACCTACAGGTAACCAATGGCCAGAGGAGGAAGTAAGGAGAGAAAATTCCCTATTGGTGAGACAGCACCGTGCTGCCTGGGAGCTGACACCCTCTTTCAGAGCAGCGACACTAAGAGCCAGCTTACTGTACAACACAGAGGCACAGAACAGAGGGAGAGGGAGATAAAGAGAGAGAGAAAGGAGAGAGAGAGAGAGAGAAAGAACGCTACACCTTTGATTACCTGGTGCTTCAGACAACATCCCGGTTTCCTTGGCAGGACCTGTCCCAACCACGCCGGTAAGCAGGTGTGCCAGTTTAAGAACAAGGCCACCACACAGTGCATTTCTGTGATTGGATTGTCCCAGCAAGGGATACATGCAGGACTGTTTAAAAAGCTTAAGCCAGGTTGTGATGGAACCAGATATCAGCATACAGAGATGTTAGCTTTCTGCTCGAGCAGCAAAGGCACTACAGTCAATGAGCTCTTTGAAAATAGCTGGCATAGAAAAGCATCTTTTCACTTCCCTGTTACTGATCTATGATTAGCTGTTTGAGTTCCTATTCTTAGAGGAAAAGGAACGAATCTAAATGTTCATTGGCTGTCCTTCAGTTGGGTAATCCAATAAATGCACTTCTCAAAAGAGTGAATTTTTGAATGTTTCAGACTTCAAATACTGAACTAAAGTTCAAAGAATTGAAGTCACCCAAGGTAAAATTTCAGGATTCAAAGTTTACAGAAAAAAAAGTTATGAGTTGTGTGGTCTGGCAGTGACTGGCAGTGAGTATGAGAAAAGTATTCCACGTGTGATAAAAGACTCTTGGTGATGGAGGTGTGGAAGGGTGGCTGTGTGCATCACCCAGGTGCTGCTACATGTTGGTTAGGGGTCAGCTGAGGTGCTCTCCTTCACTATAATGTGCTCGGAGATCTGAGACAACTATTTTTACATACAGTGCAGTACATTAGCACTCCAGCAATCACACCTCAGGCTATGTGTTCTATCTACTCTTGTGGCTGAGGATTTGAAAACAGTAATTGCAAGATTAAAATAGAGAATTTTAGCCTTAGTCTGTGGACATTCACGCCCTTACCATCTATAGCTGCTGCTTTTTTTATACAGTTTCATTGTCAAAATATTTACAAACTAGACTGCAAAGGAATGTTACAGAATTTGGAAGCACATTGCCACAGGTTTTCAGTTTACTTGCTGCAGTTGCTTTCCAGTACTATTCTTTAATTCACACATTTTAACATTTTTAATAGTGCCACAGAGATAAGATATTGACATTATTATTTGGAGTCATTCGATGTCATGTGTTCTATCATGATTAGAATACAAGGCAAGAAATCTATGTGAATTTTATAAGACTGGTTTGTGCATTTTACCTTGTTACCCCCCAACCCCATCCCCCCGGAATCTGCCTGCATTACTCAATATTGTCATACAAATTGGAAAGTGATAATTGAAAGGTGTCCCAGATCTGTGTGATACAGTATGAGGTTTAATCCCTCAGGCGTTGGATCTCTGACAGGAAATATGCTGGCGTGAACCATCAGCAGTACTGGAATTCAGCAAGATGAGGAGAAAAGGGAAACAGGAATAACTTCCTGCTTTCAAAATATAAGCGTGCCATTGGCGATTACACTTTGTGACTAATTTTATAGTCATTTTAATGTTAATTTTTAAATCCCTTAAGGTTAGGTACCCATATATGGGTAGTGAAATGTAGCTGCTGTATTCAAACTGTGGTTCTTGAGCCCTATTTTCAATTCGAGATCAAAAGGTTTCAAAAGATCTCAAATATGTCCTGCTGAATTACAGGGAAATGTGCCTAAAATGATGCACAACATCTAGACATTTTCTATTTGATGATGCTGTGGCCATAAGAACATGGGGCCAGGGGTTTTGAATATTTCTCTCAATGTGATGTCACTTCGGTGAAGCACTGCAAACAGCAGGTACAGAGTATCGATGTGACGACATTGTCCAATAATACAGGGAAAAAATATTTTTCTTCTTTGAACTTACTTCAGGGGAAATTCAAGAGAAAATTAGAGTTTAAAAGGTTAAGCCTTATTTTACCAGGCAGATTATTTAAGATCTCATTTAGAATGCTGGCATCAAAATAATCAAAATAGTATTTGAGGACCTCTAAATGCTGGAGGGAGGCAGCAAAGGTGGAATAGCCACAAATGTTCTGCAGAAATTGTGGAAAGAGGCTTAACCGGTGCTGTGCAGAATCATACGATGTATTAACTGTCTATCTGCTTGTTTTGGGAGCACACATGCCCGTGGCCTCACTCGCATCTCTGGCACCAATAAAAGTTGCTTGAATTTGCATTAAGCATAGATCCGCCCACACACCTATAGTAGCCAATCAGCTCCAGCGGCTGATAGTCATGTGATTGTTATGTGCTGTAAGGTTAATTACACTCACAGGACAGACAGAATGGATCGTGTTCGTATCGATCAGACTGGGATTAAGCTGCACAGCGTATGAGTCAAAGAGTCAAAGTTCAACACCAAAGGAATCGATACTCAGGTTGTTCAGCCTTGTCTCTCAAACACGTTTTTCCCACAGACCATTTAAATCCTCAGGTCACTGCGGGATCCATTCCCCACTATACAGGGTAGCTGGCCATCAGGAGTGAAAAACAAAGTTGGAGAGAAAGTTGATCCCAGTGGTTACAGGCTGTGAAACAGACCTGATTGTCTCTAGTAAAAAGAATACTATCAGTAGGAGGCTATTTTGAGTTCCCCTCCTCTAAAGATTAACACAGTGCTCAAGTTTGTTTGGATTCCAAGAGCTTGAAGATTTCCCCAATCTTTCCCCTTGCCACGTCAATAGTATCATAATGACATTTGGCATGAGGATTCAGTGATCACAGTCATTTTGGTGCATTTGTAATAACAGCCATAATTAAAATATGATTTAGCATCAACACTTAAATAATGTTTTTAAGTGTGAATCAAATTGCATTGATAAGTACCGAAGATCTTTGATCAGTACCATGCTATATTGCCTTTATGCGAGTCTGAATGTCCTGTACTCGAAAGGATGAAATTCACAGAAGTACCAAACACCCTAAATGATGCGCAAACAGCAGTGAAAGTTATCCTCAACTGTCAATCCCAATCCACCATAGCATCTCAAATTCCTTCAAACAAATGTGGATCACATCTTCAAAAAAATCAGAACTGATTTGAATGAATGTACTAATGAAGAGTGGACTAACTCTTTCAATAAAAAAAAAGATCTGCACATTGGGCTAATCACAAGTGTTGGGGAACTCAAATATAGTCAACAGCAGATGAGTGTTTGTGGTGGACCAAGCAGGCTAGGAGTTGTATCTGAGGAGGAGTATTATTGATTCTAGTTCAATATAAATTCAGTGGTATTTGAATGAAGTCCTCATCTGTTGCAGTTATGCAAAAGGGTCAATATAACTTTCAGTTTTTTTTTTGAAAACAAGGGGATTCACAAATAAGGCCATGGAGAGTCTGTTTTATATTTATGAGATACACTGCTGAAACTGTCTTTATTTCTCTGCTAAAAATTCAGAGGAGATTCTTGGAACACAAAAAAGTCAGGCATGAAAGATACGTTCACCCCAACACTAGTCGCTAGTGTATTTCACAAACACTCACTAACTCACTCTCTTACACTCACAAACACACACACACACGGAGTGAGAGAGAAAGAGAGAAAGTAACAAGTATACAAACATGCGTAAACAAATAGATCTGTGGACACGAACAGAAGCTTGCCCATACACACGCAAGCACACAGACAAACGGAGCAAAAAGAGCGTCTTAAATTTGATGTCAGGTGGCCTACTGATAGCCCTCTTCAAAAAAAGTGTTGACCGTCAAAGGGTCATTGACACAGAGCAGAGCTAAAGCATACTGTGATGTCACTATGTGCTCACTCAAATTTATGCTTTTATTACATGTCATAAAGGTTAGCTACCAAGCCTGGTCACAATAAAAACAAAATATGTAGGTCATATTAAATAAAAGCATTTTTTTTTCGATAGGACTATCAGTGCAGAACAGACCTTGGGCTTCAGTTTAACCTTTTTTTTAATTTTTTGGATCTCTTTAAACGCAGTGGTCCAGGAATATTTGAAGAGTTCAGATGCAAAACCCAGTAAGTCCACCTGACCTCTTTTGTTGTAATATGAAGATTTTTACCTGGTGTTAAATGTGGTGTCAGGTGTCAGCTGAAGTTGCTGAAGGATTTTACTATGGAATTTACGGGGTTTTGCCAAAACTAGATTTTATTATTGGCATACACACACTGAAAGCTTGTCAAAATCACATTTAACTCAATTTTCATATAAATGGCGTTTACAGGGTTTTGCGCCTGAAGTCTTCATTTAGATCTCAATTGACAGTAGTGATTGTTTCATCAAACTTAAATCTTCAGTCAGGTACATGCTAATCATATACAACGATTTGAAACTTAAAGGATGTAATGACTAGCCACATGCAACCATTGTTCTCTACATAGGTGTAAAATTTGAGCTAACACTCCACATATTGAGCTCATATTGAACAAACAATAAGTCAATTTAAATGAGATATTTGAACTGCATTTAATATATTGGCCCCAATGCACAATTTTTTGTTTGTCTATACCTGAACATGCACGCAAGTGTGTGTGCGCAATTGTGCGGGGTGAGTGTGTGCCAAGTGTGTGTTTGCTCAGAAGCTGTAACGGCATACCATACCTGCCCTGTCAGGATCATGATATGCGCTTCACCTAGAATTTTCCAGGCACCGTCATATGGTATTACCGCTGCCTTCATGCTAATTTTTTTTCCTGAGAACCGAGACAAATTTTCATTTGCCATGCAAATATGGACTGTTGTGTGGGGGCTTTGTCTGAAGTGGTTACACTAAGACCTTGTTCTCCTCAGCTCTTACACAAGCCTGATAAATCCACAGGCAATGAGCAGCGCAAATACCCAGGACAAGATCAAAATGAAAAATAAGAGCAACAGAAAATAACATAACTGTTTCTTCTACAAAACCTGAGAGCTAGGGTATCATTTCATGAAAAAATGTGACATGCGAGCTGAAATATGACCAGTGAAATATGGCCGTTCACCCTGTTTTTGGAGCGTTACTCAAATCACTATCTGGCTGCAGTATCACATCTTGAAAAAGTATACAAGGAGCTCGCAACCACTCACTTTCTGGGGTAGAAACAGGCCATTCTCAATAATTTGTGAACCCCTCTCCCAATATCGGCATATATAAAACGCGTACAGTAAGCACCATAATTCTTTGAACAGTGACGCATTTTTTTGTTATGTTGGCTCTGTTAGCCGAGTCCATCACTGAATCGGATTCCAGCTGAACATGAATTTTACTGAAGAGGAGACCGAAGGCTAAGAATCCCTGAAACAAGCAGAGGCTGAGGATACTGCAGCACAGACCTGGCAGAGCATCACCAGGGGAGATACAGTGTCCCGTGATGTCTATGTGTCACAGACTACAAGCAGTCATTGCACGTGCAACCAAATATCTCAATTAATATTACATTCTAAATTATGTTAATTAGTTCAATATTTCCTCCATGTTCCCAAATTCTCATTGTCAATTTCATAAATTTCATTGTCTCTGTATTGCAAAGTGCCAGCAACAATCACTGTTCAAAACCATACAAAAGAAACTGCATATTTATTAGCCATTTGGAAGATTTAAAAAAAATATATATTGTTGTTGTCATTATTTACTCAAGTATATAAACAGTAACAATGTTACTATCCGTGTAATTACAGCAGTCGTCTCCAAGCCTGTTCCTGGACAGCTACCATCTTGAGGATTTTCACTCCAACCAAAGCAAAGCACACCTCATTTTCCAGCTAGAGATCTTGAAGAGCTTCCAGTCAGCCCAATCGTGTGTGCTAAATTAGGGTTGGAGTAAAAACCTTCAGGATGGTTGTTCTCCAGCAAAAGGGCAGGAGACCACTGAATTACTGACCGTACTCTGAGTAACACAAATAAATTGGTGCTAAATCCTAAGACTTGGAAAACATTTCACATCAAAACATCCCAAAAAGTTGTTTTTTTCCTATTGGTAAAAGCCCTGAAACTTCACGCCTGGCCTTTGCTTAAGCATAAACACGTTTTCATTACTGCGCCATAACATACTGCCCCGTGTCTGCACTTACTTGCAAATTACACATATTAGCACAGCCCAAGGCAAAGAACATCACCCGGCCTGCTAATGGCGAGCAATTAGGCTGCAAGTCATTTAATTGATCTTCTTCTCCATACAAATCAGCACAAAACAGTGGTTGTTTAGACAAGAATTTGCCATTTGAGAGGGAAAGTAGCTCTGCATACGGCCGCTGCGAAATGAGCCACTGCTGTTTCTGTGGGGAGAACCAGACAGCTGTCACCACACAAGATTTTATATCACATTCTGGGGCCTGGCTTCTCTTGCATTTGCATGCCCCCCTCCATGCTGATTATGTGGCCTGATGCTACCATAAATAAAATGCCTCCCACAAGAAAACGTTCAAATGTTCCCTTAAACCACTATAATAACTTTAATAAGCATTAGTGTCAATAGCATATTCACACTTTACTTTTCACCCAGCAGTCAAATACCCCCAGTTGCCAGCTGTTTGCGCAACTACTGTTCTTTCAGGTAAAAGTAAACGTTATTGCAACTCAATTCCTTGGTAGTGAACTGCGACAAGAGGCGCGGTTCTACTGAATCACGCAGTATTTACTGACTCATCGCATGATGTCAAAACTCACAAAGCTGGAAAATAGAAATAAGAGTCATGGAAACTTAGTGTTTCTGCAGAAGTTTTCAGCATCACTGATTGTTGGAATTCAGCAGACAGCCAGACCAATGTAGCACTTTTAGGAACAGCAAAGCTGGACGTTTTTACAGAGGCATCCCAGGATATCCAAATGCCTAGTTCAAAGCTACAAAAGCAGCAACCCAGCTAAGAATTAAACTGGAAACCTTGAGTCAAAACATAGGTTTGCAGGTTCTATCCATTACTCAATACTGCTGCTCTACTCAGTTATTTCGAGTAAAATCAAAGGTTTAAAGTTCAGGGTTCAGACGGTTAAATTTCTGCCTTTTTTGCCCATTAATCACAATTATTATGATCAGAAAAAAAAAAAAAATACAGGGGTACCAGGATTTTCCAAATGTGTAACTTGACTCCTTAGTACAAACCCTGGCAAAAAAAACCCATGGAATCACCACACTTATAGGATGTTTATCCAGCTCTTTGACTTCAAAGCAAAAAACAAATTGCAGTTATGACACAAAACAAATTTTTTTTTTATTAGCTTAACGTTCAGGCTTCATGAAACACACTTCAAAGAAATTACAGTAGATTTAAATATTTTAATTAATGGCATTTTTTTCATAGTCATATTGAGAAAAAAAAGTGGAATCATTCAATTTTGAGGAAAAAAAATGGAATCCTCAACAAAAAAATCAAAATGAGTACTCTGTTGCTCCTCCTCGGGCCCTTATAATGGCCTGAATTCTTTGAGACATGGACTTCACCAATGAAAAATGATGTTCTCCATCAAACAGGTTCCATCTAACCTGAACACGGGTTGACAAATAAGCTTTGCAGGATGGGGCCTTGTCATGGACATTTAAAAAAAAAAAAAAAAAAATTGCTCCACGAATTTTTAAATGGATTGCGATCTGGACTGTTTGCTGGCCATGTCATTGAGTTGATATGCCTTTCCTGAGGAAAAGCTGTCACACTCTTTGCTCTGTGGCAAAATATTCCACATCCTGAAAAATTACGTCAGCATCACCAAACCTATTTTCTATTGATGGAATCAGAAAATTTTCCAAAATTTCAATGTACACCTGTACATTGACTGTTGAGGTAATGATTGCCATCTCCACTGGTCCTTTACCTGACATGCAACCCCATATCATCAATGAATGGGGAAATTTGCTTGTTTTGCTCAAGCAGTCATCTTCATAAGTTTCATTGGAATGACACTAGACAAACGTTCCAGCATCATCGCCATGTCCAATGCAGATTTGTGATTCCTCAGTGAATATCTCTTTCATCCGATCTTCCACACTCCATGATTGCTTCTCTTTAGCCCACTGTAACTTTGCAATCTTCTGTTTAGCTGTTAGTACTGGTTTTCATTTGGCTTTTCTGCATGTAAATCCCGTTTCATTATGTCTATTTCTTACAGTTCCGTCACAAACATTGACTCTAGTTTCTTCCCATTTGTCTTTTGTTTGTTTTGTTGCGTATTTTCTATTTTCAAGGCATATTGCTTTGAGTTTTCTGTCCTGACGCTTTGACGACTTCCGTGGTCCACCCGTATGTTTTCCTTTCATAACCTTCCCATTTTGTTTACACCTGCACCAAATTTTAGAGGCAGTTGACTGGGAACAACCAACATCGTTTGCCACTTCCTGTGTTGAATTTCCCTCTTGGAGCAGTTTCATAAATCTTTCCATTGTTTTAATTTTCAGCTCTCTTGTTGGTGCCATACTTCCTCTCAATTAGCCAAGTCCAACACCTCATTAAGGTCTGCAAGCACCCTCTTGTCACTGCAGACAAATTTGCATATTCAGATTTCTGCTGGTATTTCTTGCAGAAATGCCAATTACAAGGTGATTCCATAATTTTCTCCTCAACATCGATTCCATATTTTTTTCCTCTACTTCATTAGGAAAAAATATGCTATTAATTAAAATAAATTAGTTTAATTTGTTTTAGATGTGTTTCATCAAGCTGAATGTTAAGATAAACAAAAGTATCAATAAGCTACAACATAATGCCCACTCACAGATGAAGCAAATGCCATTGATTATCTCGTAACAGTGACATCGGTCAAGGTCTGCAAACAGGCATTAGGCAGTGAGTGAACAGTCGGTTCTTGTAGCTAATGTGTTGCATATAGGAAAAATGAGACTTGAGCGACTCTGCCGAGGGAAAATAATTGCTACAGACTGATAACCGGATCAGAGAAACTCTGAAGCAGCAAGCTTTTGAGACTCTCCCAGTCAGAAGTGGGTAGTACCAAACAATAGGGGCCTGAGGATGGACAAGCCATGAACTGTGGCAAAACCTTGGGCGTCCGAGACTCATCAACCCACAAGGGCAAGGCAGGCGGTCAGTTTTGGTCCAAACCGACAATCGGGCAATTGAGGCAGAGGTTGCAGATAATTTCAATGATGTTCACAACATATAGCCTATATGTCATGACATATAGTCCATCATAAACCTTACTATTTATGGAGCTTTATAGCCACAGACCATCAGAGGGTCCATTTCTGCCTGTGTAGCATCAAAAACACCAACTGTTGGCACCTGAGCATCAGGAACTGAATCTTGGAGCAATGAAAAAAGGTCGCCTGGTCCAATGAGTCCTGTTTTCTTTAACATCTTATACATCAGCTCAGTGCTTCTGAGCCATTTACCTGAGGAAGAGATAGTAACTAAATGCACTCTGGGAGGAAAACAGGCAGGTGGAGAGAGTTTGATGCTTAGGGAAATGTTCTGCTGGAAAAGAATGGGTCTGTGCATTAAAGTGAATGTCGATTTGAGGAGCTGTTTTGTTGGCTTGTGGAGAACCAACAGCCTGATTATAAGTTTTGGCTCCTTTGCTATATGTGCCCTTCTGACACGGAGCATAAAAACATATCTTCATTTTTTTTTTTTTTTTAAATAATGGATGTTTATGGATGACACAAGTTACTTGAAAATAAAATATTTGAAAAAAAAAAGGTTTTCATCTATTTTTGAAGATGCACAGAATTTTTATCAAATTTCCCTCATAGTACATTTCAGTTCAGTTCAGTTTATTTGCATAGCACTTTTTTCCAAAGGAAAAGTCACAAAGATGCTTTACAGCAAGGGTCACCAACCCTGTTCCTGGAGAGCTACCATCCTGTAGGTTTCTGCTCTACCTCCTATTCAACACACCTGATTCAAGTAAATAGCGACTTAATTGCCCAGCTTATGATCTTGATAAGTTGAATTAGGTGTGCTGAATAGGAGGTAGAGCAGAAACCTACAGGGTGGTAGCTCTCCAGGAACAGGGTTGGTGACCCCTGCTTTACAGAACACAGTCAGGCAGATGCCCAGCCTAAGACCCCAAAATAGCTTATGATGTAAAAAGAGACTCCCAGTAGGGAGAACAATCCTCAAACAGTGGCGAGAAAAAACTCCTCAATGAGATTAAATTTCAGGAGGCACCTGGCTGTAGTGGGGAAGCCCGTCCTCCGCTGGCAAGGTTAGTGAATGCTAAAGGCCCAAAGTTTTAGTAAAGATTTGAGCATATCAGAAAATATTGTATGTTTTTCAGAATGCTCAGAGACTCCTGTTTCTCACAGGGTATTCATTTTTTGTTTGGGTTAAAGCGATCAAAACAGTGGTAGAAATAAAACGTTTCAGACAGAAAACATTTTGACAAATTCTGACTGACTCAAGAGCATAAGGGCCCAATTACCATCCTTGAACACACTTCTTGCAGCAGTTTTCTAATTTATGACAAATTGTTTGATATCATTTCATGTGCACCTGAAACTACAGCTGTTGCCAAGTCACAGGTCCATTCAGGTCAGTGGCACGCACCTGAGAGAAACTAGCAATACAGGTTGTACATTAAACCCAGCAGCCTTGTAAACACAAACTGATAAAGTGAGCTCCTCGCCTTTATCAAAAGCAAGATCTCAGTGCTCTAGTACAAACATCACACGATGGTAACACAATATGCCTGTGACTCAAGCATGTCAGATTATCAAAACTGTCTGGAAGTACCTTTCCTTGTCACTCCTCTTGGCCCACACGGTGATTAGTCACTTACGTACATATACAGACAGAAGGTAATGTGTAACCAACTGAACTAAATCTATTTAACCTACATTATTTGTCTGTTTCTGAAAACAAACAGTGTTTGTGAAAGAGAGAGGCCCGATCTTTTTCATGTTCTGGTTTTTATAGGCTGTGTCATATAATCATGCAGCTGAGCGGTGCATACTTGATGCTATCAGTGCACTATATAAGCCAGTCCTCAGCTGCAGGTCACGGCTGGTGTCAGGAGAAGTGCAGACAGATGTTGATCAGCAGGCATGTCCTGTGTTACTCCTTTCAGAAAGTTGCCAGTTGAGCTCAGTCAGATGAACCACTCTCCACAACACAGAGTGAACTTTAGCCCAAAACACCTGGGGTCACCAGTGGGGAACTGGCAGTGATCTGTAGGCGAGCATTTGAGGGCTCAAGCAAAACTTCAGCTCTGCAGGTAACCTCCATGAAAAACAAGCATGAAGTACTTAGATCCCCTGCCATGGGATGGCAGATATCTGGCCTGGAAACAAAATGCGGTGGAGGGATAGACAGATGGACAGGATGATGGACGCAAGTATGGAAAGGCACATCTAATACATTTTGTTGACATATGTTGAATGGTTTAAGAGTTCTGGCCCAGAAAAAAAAACATGACAGATTGACTGATGGACAAACAGACGGACGGGCATGCGGAAGGACAACACTCAGTCCTGTATCCCCATTCACTTCATGGCAAGGGATAATAAAATAGGAGGACACACAGTGGAGCGCATGGCTCTGCCTGAACTGTTATTTTTGACATTTTATGCAATGTTGACATAGACCTTTGACCTTACCTGTGAAAATTTAGTCACCTCTTAGTGTTGTCAAACATAAATTTCCCATGAAGTTTCATCAAACTTAATCCAGAGTTTTTTTTTTCCGTAATCCTACTTAGATTACAGTTACGTGAGAACACAACCCCCGTCCAACTCCTGGGTGGAGGTAAGAAAACTGAGAAAAGTATCCTCAGTAACAAGTGAGGTTCACTAAACCCAACTAAAATATACTTAACTAAACTAATCAGAGCGTAGCACAAGAATTCCTAAGTATAAACTAATATAGAAAGATACGACGTGTCCTGACGAAGGCAGTAAGGCTGAAACATGTTGACAACTACTAGCCAGTACTAAATAAAGGCTTTTTATCTATACCCTTTGTCGAGTGCCTGGATCAACCCTGTTTTTAGTCTTTCTAGATTTTTTTCCCTTTTGATCCAAGAGCGCTGACTTCACTTCTGTTTTACCTCCCGTTGAGCACCTGGTTGGATTCTTCGTTTTTTATAAACTAATATACTTCAGACATACCTCAGCATACTGTTTATTCACTTGGGTCAGCCAGCACTGAAGCAGAAAGGCCAAGTGAAAAACAGTGAAAATAAAGGGGGGCATCTTAAGATGAGCATTTACTGCACTTTCATTAGATGGAGTTATCCAGCTTTTTCATTTATTTATAAATCAAATAAGCAATGTAAGAATTTTGCACACGAAAAAGTAATACGGTGACTCTCAAGGGAAATAATACTGAGGGAGTATTGGCTAGAGAGAAATGGAGCTGTAACAAGTAAACATGTAGTGCTATGTAAGTAACATGGATAAAAGAAAAATAAAATAATTACGGCAAATATAAAGTGAAAAAAATGAGGTTAAAAGGTGTTCTTAAAAGTAAAGACCAAATGAGAGGCCATGAAACTTTAAAGGGACTGATAAAATGCTCTGGAGGGCAGGACGCAGAAAGTAATATCGCCTGGCTTTTAATCAAGAGGTGGGGAGACGAAAAACATTTTCGGCGTATGTATTTCTGGCCAATGGAGTGTAAATAGGTGCTTCAGTTTTTTTTGACTTTGTAATCAGAGAGGCTTGCACTGAAGCGATTCAGATATAATATTTCTCTTGGGCGAGACAAAGTCAGTGAATGAACCCTAAGGTCTTTGGGTTTCAAACACAGAGGTCTTTCCATTACATGGCACACAGCAGGGTTTGTTAAAAAAAAAAAAAAACCTACACTAAGAATGCAATGCTTCAATTTCCTTCAAGCATTTGCTTAGTCGTCACAATCATTTCAATCAAAATCCCACATTTTCAAAAACGTGAATTTCAAAAATGGGAAAAACAGGAAAAACAGAAAATTAAAATGCAGCTTTGGCTCTGTATTCCTGTAGCATATGACAGTTATTAACTTAAGAAATAATATCATTTTTGAATCATGAACAGCATTGTAAAACAATGACAGCAATGCTGGGATACAGAATATATTCTGAAACTGCAAAATCAAAGTACATAAACTCATATTCAGAGGTGAGACAAGGTACCATCCTCTGACCTTTATAAATGAATAATCATATTCCACAAACATAAACTGATAACTGGAGAGAATGAAAAAAAACCTGTCCTTCCTGTTTGTTTACTTGAGTTTTAATGAGCTGCAACAGAGCATCACTTTGCACATGCAGTGATATGCCAGTTTTGTCGCACAATTCTGCTATTCATACACGGTGTCATTTGTGAAATCATTCTACTTATACCCTAAAAAATTTTTTACATCCATGTCGAAAGTTAAAGTGCGTTCTATTAATTTAATGCAATTGTTCCATGCAGGTATTTAAGTTTAACCTGTCAGACATTTATTTTGATTCTGTCATTTTAACCTCAGTTTTAGATTTTAGTTTTCTAAAAGCACTTGCTGCATTTCATTACCCAAACCCAAGCGTCACAGAGAAATGAAGCCCGTAAGTTTTCTGCAGTCTTCAGTTCGCGGGGCCCTGCAGCCTAACATATGAGGCACTGTGAAAGTCCCAGCCCAAAATCAACCCAGAAAAAAAAAGGCAATGAGGGGTTAATGAAAGACGACAGCATTTTATGGTTAATAAAGCCATAAAAAACGTGATTCCTCTTGTAGCAGACAGGCCCTAACAGCCACCCCCACATCCACCCCAAGAAATGTGTTAACGGATTTGAGTAAAGGTTGCGAAAGAAATGGGGCTAAAAGTTTATCTGTATAAACAGATAAACAGATGGTACAATTCACACATATTTATGGCTCATCGATGTGGAGCAGAAAAGAAGGGCATTCTCTCAAACTCGTACAGTCCACAATGCACAGGTCTCTGCTTCATACTGAGCAAACTTTTCATTTACATACGTCATACACAGTGAGGTACATATAAGGATAGGGACACTGCATTAAAAGGGCAGGGTACATGCAATGTATATGTACATACCTGAAATTAATTCTAAAAGTCACTACAGTCTAATGTTTATATCATACTGATCCCCACAGGTTGAACCTCACTCCATAACCTCACGTCTCTCCACATCTGGACCATGGTCCGTCAAAACAACTGCATCATGAGTTTCCCCACAAGTACCAGCGCCGAGAGTCATGTACCTGCCCCCTGGAGCACCCCCTACAGCTGCACGGATGGTACTGCGCCCTTCAGGGAGACTGCCATTTTAAAATTTCTCATTCAATGTTTTTACATTCAGAAAAATTCTTTGTCAACAGGAATGTGATGGTGATGAGTTCGGTGCCCAGTGTTTAATGCAGAGGAGTACAGTCCAACTGCGAATAAGAAAGAATATTAAAGTCCACCCCTGTATTTTTATTCCTCTCAGCAGGTTGGCTAATTGGCACAATCGTTCAGCAAGGAGACCAAACTAGTTCTACTGGCAAAGTTTATGGTGGTGAAAAAAATATTAAAAAACATGGATTTTTTGCTTTCAAAACTGCCAATCTGTATTTTTTTTTTTGTTTCAAGGACCCATATCATGCAGTTTTTAATATTACATCGCTGAATTTCCAAAGGGGGGTTTTATGAGCTTTTTGGCAAAAAGCCACATAAATACCCATAAATTCATCGCCATCCGCTGCCTGTTGTTCTCTCTGCTCTGAAGAATAGACTTTGACTGGGTGTTCCCTATATGACAATGAGCACTGCGCTGACGGGTTGGGCATGGCAACAAACTAGCAATAGTCTCCAAATACCCACATACTGATTTAATAGTTGACGACACAATGAGACTGGAAACGTTCCGTGTGCAAGCAAAGCAATTTTCACAATGGTACTTATGCTGGATCTGGGTGCACGGTACAGCAAGCTGGGATAACTTATAGTGGATTACAACACAACAGTAAAGTCTAATTAGGACAGCATTAAATACTATGACTAGGCAGAGTTGAAGGCACTCAAAATTCATAGTTCAAATTATTTAACTTCCGATCATATTTACCAGCACTACTATAAACCGGATTTAGCATTACACAGTAATTAGGCACAGTTGAAGGCACTTACAGTTAATAGTTCAAATGATTTAACTTCCGATCATATTTATTAGTACAACTAACCGGATGTAGCATAAAACAACACAGAATTGACACTCAAGATGTAATTTCTCCTCAATGTCGGTGAGTTTTACAATGGCCAACTTATTTTTCCCATGAATTTTGAAAACAAGTTGATAAGACAATCCATAGCTCCCAAGTGACCTGCTTCTGGCGGGTCCAACCCGCATTTGAATGGCAAATCCGCCAACCCGCAAGCAAATGAAAAAACCCGTAATTTGGGGATTTACGCATTATGCAATGTAGAGTACCATCAAGACAGTAATGCATGCATTGATTGCAGTTGTGCCTTCCAATCAAGTGTGACATGCAGTTGCCAAACAAGCATAACTACTTCTTTCAGTCTGAAGGCAAAGAAGTCACCTCATACAGTAACCAAAGAGGTACATGTTCCTCTCATTCCATAAATTTTTTTACTGCAAATTTTTCCAATTTTTATGCGCCAAGTAATTAAACCTCAAACCTCTCAAATACAACTAATTAGCACAAGTTCATGAGAGCCGCTGTTCTGTATATTTTACAATACGATGCGATACATTTTATTGAACCCTGTGGGGTAATTTTTCCTCTGCATTTAACCCATATATAGTTAGGAGCAGTGAGCAACCTCAGGGCAGCGCCTGGGGACCAACCCCAGTTCTAAAGCCAGTTCCTTGGTCAGGGGCACCAGTAGGAGTGTTCCTATAACGCATGTTTTTTTGTGGGTGGGGGAAACAGGAATACCTGGAGGAAACCCACGCAAACACGGGGAGAACATGCAAACTCCACACAGAAAGGCCCCAGGCCAGATTCGAACCCAAGACCTTCTTGCTGTGAGACAGCACTTGGGCACCAGGAAATCAGCTGATCTATATGAAGTTTAAACAAATTAGTTTTGATTATCACTTGTGCCACAGCTTAATGTTATGCCGAATGATCAAGGTTCGATGTTACCAATCATTATTAGAACCTGAGCGACAAAATGAGTCATAATGCCCCTCTGTGCGGCTGTTGATTGCTCCAACAAAACCAGAAACGCGGACCCATCCCTTGGCATAAGCTTGCACAGGTATCCCTAGGCAAAGCCTGACTTGTTACAACAGGGGTTGCACAACGCTGCATTCAACGAAGAGTCACCGGGTAAGTTCTGCTCACTTTTTACCCAGTTGCTTCAAGGAGCACGTTTACACGAAGTGTGCAATTGAATCGCCCAGTAAAGATGATGCCATACTAACAGAATTCAGTCATCGGCAGGGCCCTGAAACCAAGTGCCGGTCAACTTTAGCTTGGCTGGAGAAACAACAGCATCAGTTACAGATAGAACAGGCAGGCTTTCCAAATCTTATGTCAGCTTATAATTTGTCGTTGTAGTTATACCGATTATAAATAATTCATCAGACGAACTCTTGCCTACAGTAACCATGTTTCATTTCATTTATAACCCCCGCCCGCTTAAGAGTTCCGGTGTCTAGGTGACGTGGCAAGCCACCCCGATTCCAACAAACATGGCGCACCACCAACAGCGTATAAATTTGATCTTCTCGGGCTGATTTAGTCATTTAAAAAATTTTTGTCTCAAAAATTACCCAAACATATGTTTGAATGATAGGGGAAGTGTACTTTTTTGGGTAAGAGCTGAAAAAAGTGTTTTCTTTGCCTTTATATATGAACAGAAATCAGAAATAGTATTTAGTAGGTTTGTGATTTCTTCATGGACACTCGAATTAAGACATGTTTCAGTAGCTTTTCATTGAATCCGCTGCTATACTGGCCCTTGTTCGAAAAGCAGGCTGATGTAAAATGATAAACACACCCAAGCTGAGGCAGTTCAGCAGGAGCGTTGCAGTTGAAAATCAAATCGAGCCAGAGTGTCTTGGTGTCCTTAGCTGTTGGGAGGGAAAGTAGGGCCTTGTGCGGCTCCTTGTAAACAGCAGTAAAGCAAGGGTATGGGACTGAGCAGTGCATTCAGACAAGGAGGAGATTGGGGGCGGGTCAAACAGCTTGATTATAAAAGGGATGTCTTAGAGAGGCTGAGTCTCCCAGAAGTAAACATGGCCAGAGCCTCTCCAACCTGTGAAGGCTTGCGTGAAAAAATTGTGGAATACTTTAAAAACAATGTTCCTCAATGTCAAATTGCAAAGGCTTTGAAGGTCTCACTGTCTCATCATCGACAGTGCATAACATCATCAAAAGATTCAGAGAAACTGGAAAAATCTCTGTGCATAAGGGACAAGGCCAAAGACCTTTACTGGATGCCCATGATCTTCGACCCTCAGACGCCACTGCATCACTCACCGGCATGATTCTGTCATTGACATTACTAAATGGGCCCAGGAATACTTCAAGAAACCACTGTATGTAAACACAGTCCGCCGTGCCATCCACAGATGCCACCTAAAATTCTATCATGCAAAAAGGAAGCCATTGTTGAACATGATCCAGAACTGCCGCCGTGTTCTGTGGACCAAGGCTCATTTAAAATGGACTGTAGCAAAGTGGCAAAGTGTCCTGTGGTCAGACGAGTCCAAATTTGACATTCTTGTTGGAAATCATGAGCGTCGTATCCTCCGGGCTAAAGAGTAGAAAGACCACCCCTCCTGTTATCAGCATTCAGTTCAAACGCCAGCATCTCTGAGGGTATGGGGATGCATTAGTGCATATGGTGTGGGACACTTGCATGTTTTAAAAAGCACCATGATTGCTGAAAGGTATATAAAGGTTTTAGAGCAATATATGCTCCCCTCCAGACGACATCTATTCCAAGGAAGGCCTTGTGTATTTCAGCAGGACAATGCAAAACCACATACTGCAGCTATTACAACAGCATGGCTTCGTAATAGAAGAGTCCGTGTGCTGAACTGGCCTAGCTGCAGTCCTGATTTTTCACTGATTGAGAACATTTGACGCATAATTAAACGAAAAGTCTGTCAAAGGAGACCCAAAACTCTCCAGCAGCTGGAAGCCTGTATTAAACAAGAGTGGGAACAAATTCCAATGGCTAAACTCAAGAAACTTGTCTCCTCAATGCCCAGACGCCTCCAGTCTGTGTTAAAAAGAAGAGGGGATGCTACACTACGGTAAACAGGCCCCTGTCCCAACTTTTTTGAGACCTGTAGCACCCATCAAATTTGAAATGAGCTCATTTTGTGGATACAATTGTAAAATTTCTCAGTTTCAATATTTGCTATGTTATCTCTGTTCAATTGTGAATAAAATACTGGCTGGTGTGATTTGAAAGTCATTGCGTTTTGATTTTATTCACAATTTACACTTTGTCCCAACTATTTCAGAATTGGGGTTGTACATCCCCCTCACTTTTGAAAAACTTGATACGCCCCTGGCTATGTATGTCTTATCTGAGAGAATAAATCAAATAACAAGCATAACTGACAGAGCAGACTGAACTCTCAAACCAGTTTATTAACTCCTGCCACCCCTCTCCCCCCCATCCCCATCCCAACTCCAACACTACCCACCATGATTTCAGGATTTACCGCCTACTCCTGGAGCCAGGAAACCCAGCCTCAGTTCTGGTCAAAATTCCAGGTGTGGGAATGGCTGCAGCAGACTCTGGACATGCACCAGATCGATGCGACCAGCATCCCTTTCCAGAACTTTGACATGGACGGTCACCAGCTCTGTAGCATGACACTTCAGGATTTCACCCAGGCAGCTGGATCCATCGGAACCTTGCTCTACCAGAGCATCACAGAGCTGAAGTGGAGCGGTGAGTTTGGGGCAGGAGTACAGGCAACCCTTGGCCTGCAGCTCCTGTTGCCTCTCCTACATTGCGCTTAGCCTAATTTTGCAATTTATGGATAGGATCTAAATGCAATTCCACCATAAAATGACATAAATTCAGTTTAACTCTTTCCCAACTGGCCTATATGAGGGCAAAACGGCTAAAGGAAAACACTGCCACACAAGAAAAATCCATGCGTGTGCAGTCAATGTCGCAGACCGTTTATGCTCTGTCGAAATATCACACCATTCCAAACTATTTCTACCAGAAAACCCTTCTGGACCACTATTTAGGTCCAACTCAACTTTTCCCCAGAATCTATAACAGATACCATTTTGGTATCGCTTTCCATCATTTTGATCAACGTTTT
Source organism: Gymnothorax javanicus (assembly GCA_029692085.1). Lineage (NCBI taxonomy): Eukaryota > Metazoa > Chordata > Actinopteri > Anguilliformes > Muraenidae > Gymnothorax > Gymnothorax javanicus. The sequence goes on along the minus strand of CM056207.1, from coordinate 21,742,264 downwards.
TTGAGAGATGAGCAAACACGAACAGGTTGCTATGCATAGACAGTGTTTTCCATGTGCCAGCAACTGTAAACAAAGGATTTTTTTCTTGAAAATAATGTCATGTCCTTAAAGGAGCCAAACTATTCTGATGATAGCCAAACATTTTCGTATCATCGGACAGAGCAGATTCTCAGCTGCCTTTAGATGTATAGTCACTCAAAATACAGAAGAATTATGATTACGAAAAATTCAATCAGCTTTCTCGCCAGTCTTATCTGACCGGGATTAGGGAGTTACGTCATGAAAGAGTTAAAAGCACTGCCATTCTGAAAAACAGTCATTATTTCCACCTCAAAAGCCAATAAAAAATGGCTGTCACACTACAAGAGGTTGAAATTAATGAAAAATTTACTACCAACTAATGGCTAAATTGACAAGTAAAAGAACAGGTACATATGACAACAGGTATATATGATGAGTTCAATGTATGTAGACTACACTATGTAGTTTAAAGCTACATTACAGACACTCATGGGTAAAGTTAACAATCGGTTAAGGTATCAGGGACGAGACTATGAGCCACCTCTTGTCAACAATATATATTGTCGCCCAATGAAACCTTCACCCTAACAAACCCCCACTCCTGCCCAACTCCATGTTCCACAGTCACAATCACTGACCTGTCAGACATCATGGGACTCCCACTTCTAAATGATCCAAGAAAATAAAGGGCAAAGTAGAAATGAGGGTGTTTCATGGTTTACATAGCTATTGGATGACAACGTGATTCCCTAAGCAAAAATAGTCTTGCGTTACCGCCTCACCCCATTCTTCCCACGATAATCATTAATACATTTGAATAGAGGTTGCCAGCTCGCCAGCAGTGTCGACAGTATAACAAATATCCCACGAGGGTGTGATGCTTAAAGCAGGAAGACATAAAATTACTGGCAAGTGGCAACGTATTTGTGCATTGTGAAAGTGAAACCATTTGGTGGTATGTTCCCCCGGAGACAAGTTTAACCCATAAAACAAACGGACACATATGGGTCCATCTAATGCAGCTGCTGTATTTAAATCTGTGAAACTTCAGGCCCGTTTGAAATTCTAGTGGAGATCCCAAGGTTTCCAACAATCCTAAATACTGTATCTCCGGCTGAAATTCAGCGAAAGGTGATTGAGATAATGTATAAGATCTAGATATTTTCGATTTGATGTAATGTGGCCATGAAAACATGGTATCCCTGGGTTTGAATAATTCTTTCAAAAAAAAGTGTGATGTAGCTTCGGTGAAAAGCTGCAACCAGTAGACACAGAATAAGTATGTGACATTGTCCTACAATATGAAAAACTCCAATTTCAGACTTTGAACCTAAAAAAGGGAAACTTAAGTGAAAAATTAGTGGTTAAGGGGTTAAGGGATATCAAATAATAATGCGTTCATGTCACTTTCTGAATAAACTGACTATAAACACAAGAAAAATCATTTAAGTGTAAATAAATGCAAGAACACGCATATTTTACATTGACTAAAATGCTTTACTCAATACACGTGAAAGGCAATACATCACAGGGTAACAGTGGGTGCTGAAGAGAAAACAGCAGTTTTACGTCATCATTTATGTAGATCGGAAAACACCTCAACTTTGTGATACAGTGTACAGTAATGCTTTTGAAAACAAATTGGCCTGGCATTATACCAATCAGGTGTAGCAACTGAGCAAATTAATGTTTGGCTGCTAATCAGGTAAAGTAAACTGTGATAGGTTTAGTGTAATTGACTGTTGACAGATGATGATTCTGCAGGCCTTTCATTCCACAGATGGCACGCCTCAGGTCAAAAAGAGATGCTGACACGTGGGTGCTTCGCTTAGGGTGGTCTCTGTGGTTTGAGCCATAGCTGCATAGCTCCATCAAGCTGCAAGCTAACTTCCGCAAAGTTGAGCATAACTTCAGCAAAGTTCATTTTTAGCTCACCTGGACCAAAGGTCCAGGGTGCTTATGCCATGGCCTGATTGTCTGTTGTTTGTTGTCTGTAAACATTATCTTCTCTGAAACCACTGCACCTATGAAGCTGCAATTTGGCATGTGTGTTCCTTCTAATGAGGACACCAAACTTTTTATAAGACTTCCTGATCTGTTCTCAGCAGCCACATTGAAAATGTCATATTGAGCCACATCTCAGTCATTTTGGCAGCAATTGAGCTGAAATTTGGCATATGGGTCACTTTCGGCAAGCCCTAAAACATATTCAACAGGTTTTGTGAAAATGTCAAATTTGACCTCGATTTGACCTCTGGACTTAAGCCATGCCCACATTCCAGGTGTTGGATGTAAACATCTTATCTGAAACCACTGCACCAATGAAGCAGAATCTGGGCAGACATATTCGTATCAAAGGGGACACCAAAATTTATATAAGACTTTTTGATCCGATTCCAATATGGTCGCCATGGTGACCATATTGAAAAAGCTATATAAAGCTGTTGATTGGCAATTTTTGCGCTAATTTTGCTGTAATTTGGTGAATGGTTAGCTTTCACCAAGCAACAAAACATATAGAGAACTTAGGAGAGAATATGAGTCTCCTTTCTTTGGTGTTTGGGATAGTAAATTTGGTCATGAACAAAATTGATGCTATATTTGTTCATGTTCATTATTTCATTAAATCTGCTGGATATTTCTCATGCTGAAAAACAAAATTTAAGTGTTATTCCTGCAATCACTATATACTATATATGTACCTGCCATGGCCATACACCAATAAAATATTTTAAATAGAAAAATGGACATTTACGAATGACATGTAATAATCACCAACTCGTTATATCTTACAAATGCAATTGTTTTAATTGCTTACGATCTGTGTTTATGTATGAGAATATGGGTGCAGTATATGACCAGTGTAGTCTCCAGCACTGTGTATGATATATGTTATAACTTAATTACGCATATGTATGCAGGGGGTGGGCTATGTAATTGCATCACTTATGCCCTTTCCCATTGCCACTCAGGCGATGTAAAAAAAAAAGTAAAAATTTAATCGCTTGTCAAAGGTTACAGGTGTCAAAGCAAGCTACAGTGCCCGTGGCACTATTTTTAATGCTTGATTATTATTATTATTATTATTATTATTGTTATTAGTAGTAGTAGTACAAGTAGTACAGCAATAGCTCTAGAATTAGTAACACTGTTGTTCAAAATCAACATGTAACCAAAGCAAATCGAAACCAAATAAAAAGAGATAATATTACAATTACATGAAAGCTCATGGTCATCTAGTTTAGTTATAACCAACTTGATATGCAACTCCTAAAAATAAAAGATCAAAGGCCACTCATCCAGTATGTCCAGACTCAACAAGCAAATGCTGTTTTGACAACAAAACCATATCTGTCATTTATGTATCTAATATCAGCAAAGTATGTGCAATTAAATGGGCAGTCAAAATACTCTCTCTTTTTTTAATTCACACAACTATACAGCAGACCAATTAAACAATGGACTGCTATGGGTTCATTTTTACAGACCATTGTGAAGCTCAGACTTTAGATTCAGGGTCTAATGCAGGCAAACATATCTTATGTCATCAGATCTGTTAATGTCAGCCAAAGGCTTTGTGTGCAGTGATGCAGCTCCAGCTTCAGTGTGTCAGGCTTAAAAAAACAGCTCTCAACTCAGTTACACGTTTAAGACTAGAACAGGATTGGTGGGTCTCACCAGCAGCAGACAGGAGACAATAGATTGGAATTTAGCAGGTCATTAGAGCTGGCAGCGACTTGGCTTAAACCATCTCGGTCACAAAACCTACTGAGATAAAGCCTGTCTTACAAGCAACTGGTAATTACCAAAATGTCAGGGCACTATAGTTGCATCAGAAATTTAATGAGAATAAGCCATTCAGCAAAAAAATCTACAGCCGCACAATCACTGGGGCAACAAACAAATAAAAAATACACAGGCTTGTTTATGGACACCAGTTCTACAATCATTTTATTTTTAATATTTTTATATATACCATAATATAATAGTATTATTCCAATTAACAGCAGCAGCAGAAGTTGTAGTAGTAGTATATGCGCATAGAGTCCTTTTTAAATGCTTTAGGATGGAATCTAATTCAATGAAGTCCTGCATTTTTGCATTCTGACCCACTCATACACTCATAGAATTGACAATTTAGCGTACAATTAAAACCTCACTGTGATAAAAGGGGTAATGACTTAGGACTGCCCTCTGCAGTCAGCAGACAGGACTACAAATCCCAGACAACCACCCCCCAATGCGGGAGGCACTACTTCCAAGCACAACTTTAAAAATAAATAAATAAATAAATAAATAATCTGTAAAAATCTGTGAATCTCTCAAGTACTATTATTAGTTTATATTTGGATACCATTGGAGGCCTTTGGTTATTTTCAGGCTTTGCCTGAGTGAATGCTTTGGATCACAGAGACAGAGCTTAATGAATGAACACAGTGATACTTAATATGAACACACAGCCATACTTGGACTCTTCATTCCCACCTGGATATCAGCCATGTCCTCTTTCATTTTTTGGTTTTATTATGGCTGTTTCATGGCCAGATTATATTCTGTAGATTATACTGCTTATTATATAAAAAAAGAAACAAAAAAGCATATTAGTCATTCATTGCTAAATTGCTTTGGATATGAGACTCATGACGAGTCAGAGTGTTCCATTCCATCAAGGTGTGATTAAGGTGTGAAGGTATCATTCGTTGGTTGATCTGCGTAAATGCATATCTTATGACAACACGTCAGCATGAATAAATACAGTCAGCTCATGGGAATGTAAACACTTAACATAAAAATAGCGAGTTTTTTTTTTTTTTACCAAGCACGCCCCCCCCCCCCCATGGTGTGGTCTGCATCCTTTTATGTGACATTATAAACTTTACTGTATACTAACTAATATATGTACACATTTTTAAAGACAGCACAACAGTCAAAGAATGGGAATGATTGAATTCACCTCAATCTCTAAGAATATATGCTTTTTAAATCATTGCTATGTGTAAATCTGAGCTAATTATACCAAGAATGAAGCACACAGCATGAGCAGATTTTCTCTAAATTACTTTTACATTCATGAATTTTCAAGCCTTGTCACTCGGTTCAATCAAGAGATGCTGCAATCGCAATGTCATTCAGTCTCAACATAAACACGCAAAAAAAAAAAAAAAAAACTTCCTCGTATCATTCAATTTGAAAAGAAAATCAAACCACAGCCTGCTCAAGCAATGAAACATCACGGAAATACAATAACCATCACTGACCCTTAAATTGCATGTTTAATGCAGCTAATGACTGTATATTGATTCTCACAGGCTTTGGAGCATGAAACTTGTGGCCACTAATAAATGTAATATTTGCCTTTTTCATGTCCAGGTCAATATGGCACAGAGATTTTTGCTCCTCTGGAGATCAAGACAGAAGTGAACGGTAAGCAATATCTTGGCTAACCTACGTTTGGCATTTCATTGCTACACACTTGAACTTGAATAGGGTAACTGTATCGTGATTCATGTGACTAATGGGAAGAATGTTTTTTTTTTTATTTGATCGATTCCTCCAGAATTCCAGTGCAATATTCCGCCCTTTAAGGAAGAATTCAGCACCTGGACATCAGGAGGTAATGAGCAGCTCTGCACAAGGAGAAACAAGACTCCAGCAGCCATCCCATAATTCCTTTAAATTCAATAAACTGGGTTTTAAGGGATTTTATTCACTTCTGCTAGCACATTCTGGGCGATTAAACCCTGAATGTCCCAAAAGTAACATTCACCCAGTTATTGATCGAACATTTATGCTCTGACAAACAGTATACTGTAATTGACCATTGAAATGAGACCCATGGGCCGGGCATCCTTCTCTGATATGGACTTTGAAAATGAGGTCAAAACCTTCTGTTCTATTCCATTATAACACACATGAATTACAAAGAGAAAATTGGGGCAATACTTTCTTTTGCGACTTCCCTAAATTGCCGTTATTCTGAAAGTGTATCTGCCTTTCAGAACTTGTTGACATCAAGGTCCCTTTACCGACATCAGTTGCTGTGACTTCCCCCATACCTCTCAACCCAGGTGAGAACTGTCTTGAGCCCATTAATCCAATTATTGCTGACTTAAATTATAACAAACTGCTGGCAAACCCATTCAAACGCATTCAAACATCTTTGCTTATCACAGGAAACCATGTGATTGCCTCTGACTGTTGATAAAGCCCAACTCACTTTGCTGTTGTCGATACATCTCTCTCTCATCATATGTGCTGGGCCTGTGAATGATATGATTTACTGAGTTGTGCTTGATTCCAGAAAATTTCAGTGTGTTTTACAGAAAACAAAATTTCCAGGATATACTGTGTGAGCCATACCTGCAAAGCATGAAAAATATACCTGGCTGGCTAAGCATTTGTAGAAGCCAAATACTCCTTGCATGAATGACGGTCACCATCTTCCCTGAAAGCACTGCAAATTAGTGTGCTTGGGATGTTTATCTCCTTTACCTAACATGTTCCTGGAGCATCAAGCATATGGACTCACGGGGTGAAAATTCAGCAAGAAGGCATTTAAAAATCACCCTGCATTGTACAACATAGTTTTGTTTCAAGCTGCTACTTATATAACTATTTAATGAGCTTCTATTTTTCACTCTTGGACTGCTTTTGCAGTAAAATAACTGATCGCAAATATGCACTCTGGATTAGCTCAGTGTCCATATTTTACCATTTCAGCAAGGCACCTTTATGTCTTTTCAGAGACAAAGCAGTCACAGAGTCATCCACAAACAACGCAACTCAAGAAACACAGTGAGTGTATTTTTCCCCTTTCCCTTGAATAAGCAGACATAAAGCAGCTGGAAACTCATATATTCTCATCCATTGCTGGTTTGGGGGATAGTCGAAATCAGAGGGTACCTCATGTGATCATGCATGTAAAAACATGTCACCAGGTACCATGTTACATTTGTTTTGGGCTTGCCCCAAAACAGCTCATTTCTGGACATATGTTAATACTGTTACAGCTGAACTTACCAAGATACAATTAGTACCAGACCCCTCTCTATGCCTGATTAAGGACAACTCTTCTCTTGAGTTGTCACTGATTCAGAAAATGAAAATATTTGCTTGTTTTACACCTGTTAGAAAATGAAACAATTAAGTTTATAGATTAAAAAGGACTTCCAATGCAGAGGAACTGAATTCTGTCTCTTCAAGAGATTTTCACTTTGGAACACAGTACTGCAAGAGAGCTAAAGCTTCGGTGACACAGGCGTAGAGAGATGTCCTCAGCCATCAAAGACCTCTCTTTCTTTTTTTGCCTGTAAATTTTGAACATAAACAGCCCATACATTTGACAGCATAATCTAGCAAATTTTCTCTAAACTGCAGACTTTTTCCTCACTTTTCTCTTATCTAATTTTCTCTTACCATTGATGTAATTTTCGCTCCTGATGCATCCATTCAAAAAAAATATTTTTTAATCACGAAAAAAGAGGTCACCATGGGTGCAATTCATCTGCTCAGTGCTCCTAACAGGTCCACGGACATGACTTTGTTTGGCAGAGCTTGATAAAAAATTTCAGCCCATTTTAGCCCAAAAACCTTTTTACGCGGTCATTTTGTATTATGGCCAAAACCAAAACAGTAAAAGCCTGCCATAACACAATTGCAGGGGTCCAAACAGACCAGTCATGGAGGACTGTATTATCAAGGGGGCTTTCAGGTCTTTATAGTTAACTTTACAGTACTAATATACTGTGAAAAAGAACTACACATAGCTGAAGTGTTAACCCCCACCTGCTTTTCCGCTGGCTCTCAGACCCTCGTGGCACTCACCTGTGGGAGTTTATCCGGGACATCCTCTTGAATCCTGAGAGGAATCCGGGACTGATCAAATGGGAGGACCGGTCGGCAGGCGTGTTTCGCTTCCTCAAGTCAGAAGCTGTGGCTCAACTCTGGGGCAAGAAGAAGAACAACAACAGTATGACATATGAGAAACTCAGCCGGGCAATGAGGTACGGCATCCATTACGGATCTAGGGTGCATTCCCCTAAAGCACAAATGCTAACTTACATAGAACCTCTGACTGTATATGGTTGAACTATGTAAGCCGCTAATGAAGTTAGCAAAAATGCTTTTAGGAAAAGTACCTCTGAACTGTTAAGGCTGGATTTACCCTGACAATGCTGCACAGATGGAGTGGGTACAAAGTGTACAAGTTGCAGCTTGTTTTTATAAGCACATTTTATCTTTTGCCTGCTATAGACATGAGGAGTCCATCTGCAAAGCCTTATAAGTCAAGTTGGTCCATTTTCTAGAAAAATCTGATTTTTTTGGTAGGCATAGAAATTATCTTTCATAGATACCAATTTTCACTATACTGAAACTATTAGCCTTGCAGACATAATTCATGAGGCAATTCATTATTTTTTTTTAGAAATGACTTTGATTTTGCAAAAGAAGGTTTTGACTTAGCAGGTTTTGAAAGTGGAGTGGAAATTTAGCAGGTTTTGACAGTGTTTAAACCAGCCCTGTTGCTCAATGTGGGTCAATGTGCTTGTGTATTCCATAAAAGTGGCTTTGGCACTAAAAGAAATGCATTTTAAGACATGCAAGGATATCATTCGAACTCATAATAGTGTTCCTTACCTTTCAAGTTAGAGCAACTTCCTTTTTGAAACCTTACAAGGAGATTTGTTTGCATTTTTCTGCGATCAAAACGAAACTTGAGTCTGAATCCCCCATCTTGAGTTAGAGAAAGCAAAAGCTGAACAGGCTATAAAAGCTCGACTACGATTGGTTCCTTCTAGCGAGCAAAAACGGAATCACTTTTCCACATTGGCTGATGACTTAACAGAATTTGACAGAGTTTTCCTCCTTGACTTGGTTTTGACAGAGTTTCACTTTTTCCATCACAATTTATAACATTATTTAGTAGGTTTTGAAAAAGGAGCTATCAGTGGGACATGCGCAGGTTCCTGAAAGAGAGGCTAAGGGAGATAACTCATTTATTTTCAAAACTTGACTTAGCAGGTTTTGCAAGTGGACTCCTCACATAATATATAAGCTCGATCGCTGAATTCTGGCTATTTTAAGGCACACTACAGAACTTTCAAATGACGGACATACTGAGGCAAAATGCTGTAAATAATGTACACACAGTATGAATGGCATGCACAATAAAATAAAAGCCCTAAATGCTATAGCCGTGCTTGTTTTGCGTAAATAGAAGTATAAACTGCAGCTTCTCTCTCCTTGGTCCGCAGGTACTATTACAAGCGGGAGATTCTGGAACGGGTAGACGGACGCAGGCTGGTGTACAAATTTGGAAGGAATGCTCAAGGATGGAAGCAAACAGACAAATAAAGACACCAGCATTTCTGTTTTCCCTTAAACAAAGAACCACCATGTGAAGACTAATGACTTATAACGTCAGATGCGAGATCTGTTTCCGTAAGGACACAGTGATGAATCATTTTCATCATTTTGTATATATTTGCTGGCAGAAAAAGACTTTAATTAGCCAGCATTTTACCCCCCTTTGTGTGGAAAGCGTCATTTTTCAGCGGGGGAAGAGCGATTGAGTGCCATACAGTGGATCACCTTAGAGTCACATGAAGGCCAACTGACAGGCTATTTTTCCATCTTAAAAGTCTCTGTTTGTGTAATAAATTGCATAACTGTAGCAAAAGGTAGGCCATTATCCAGTGAAAAGAAACGTGGAATGCAACTTCCTTGTTTCATGTGGCAAACATTTGAACTTCTTGTTTTCATGCTTTCCTCACGACAGGTGTCATTTATTATTTTTTTTTATTATTATTATTATTATTATTATTATTATTTTTTAAAACTTGGGTTTTTTTAAATCATATTTTCATATTTTACAGATACATATACTGGCAAAGAACAGGACATGGGCAATCCAGGATATTAAAACAGTCAGTGTGTTTGTGATAAGGCAATAGGACTCCTATAAATGCTTGAACATGTGACCACATTCCAGGTTGCACAGACTGTGAAAATGTATGGACTGAAAATTATTATAGTCCACAACAGTTCACCCTTGTTCTGAAGGCTTGACCACAGAATGTGCAAGTAGCAAAAACAGGTCTTGATTCAATTTGAAAAAATCTAAGAGTCGGATTTACTTGTAGCACAGGCAAAACTATTCACTCTATCAACTACTGGAGCCAAGCAAATAACACAATCAATCACTGGTCATGTTAATAGTCATGTTATTGGTTTTGCATGTGCTAAAAAAGCATTGCACATGCTTAAAATGTAAGTAAAACAGGCCCTACATATTAGGAGGGCTGTCTCATTGTTTACAAGAAAAGTGTGGAGTTGAAGGGCATTTAATGACCATAAACTGTGTCTGTTCCACATTTGTGCAATTAACAAACATGGCTACTTTGACTTTCAACCTTTTTTCTGATCTGTCATAAATTATTTTAATACTCGCAAAAGCAAGAAAAAGAAGATTTTCAATTACTTCTTTGTGACAAGTAATGATTGGACATATCAAAGATTCACAGAAAACCAATATGCCTCTGTAAACCCTAACAGTCGTGGTGAACACAAATGTTTTGTGGAAACCGATTATCTCAAAAAAAAAATTGAGTTTGCCAACTTAATGATCTTGTGTTCACAGCACTTAAAAAACATGTAAAAAAAAATGCTTTACCTTATTTTCTTTAAGTTCCTTCCACACAATGCAATTAATTTTGCCTTCACAATTTTTTTTGAGGTAATCGGTTTCCACAAAACATTTGAGTTTACCTCACTATCAAGGTTTACAGAGTGAATTAAGGACAGTCGCTGAATATCATTAAAAAAGACTTAAGGTTTCATAGTCATTGGAAGAACATTACATACCTATTTAGAGTCAAACAATTAACTGTCATAATCATTGATTTTCAGGCAAAAGAAATGCAGAAATACAGATATTAGTGGACAGCCATGTCTGTGCAAGGATAAAATGTTACAGGAGAATCGAGCCCTGTTTCCAGAATCTGTCACTGTGCCCATGGGAGTACAGAACTGTCTGCAGCACTGGGATGTGTTATTGAAAACTATCACTTTTTTATGCCGTGCACTGTATGAAGAACTGTACATATTTTGGATTATATTATAAAGCACATCTCTTTGAAATACTCCTTGAGTTTTGTTTTTATTCTGAACAGTCAATAGAGAAGGTAAGATTTTAGTGTGCAAGTGGATTATAAGACCTGGGTCAAAACAAAATCCAAAATGTATGATATTTGCCACTAGAAACAAACAAACAAACAAACAAATAAATAAATAAAATGCTAGAGGAGTGAAAAGGGGCTAGAGGTATAAATTAGGGAACAAATAAGGTGTGTTTAATTTGATGATTTTTATCAAATTAAACAAAGTTTGGCTTCATTGGACACTGGGGGTTGAAGTGGGAGTGGAGGTGTAAGTAGCAGTACTTTCTCCTGATTCTAAGCAGATTGACATAGCTCTGTCTATAATACTGAGCTCTCACAGGAAGTGCACAGGCCAGCCCCAGAGAACAATGCCCAGCAGGCTGAGACACAATCCTGGCTTTTACCACTACAATTGTCAGGAGTTACTAAAGACCATCACCACAGTCTTCCAGATTCCATTCAAAGGGAAATACATGAGTGTAATGGCCCTACATGTAGAGCAACTCTGCTGGTGAACATAATGGGTTAGGGTACATTTCCTGGTGTATATATGCCAGATTTGTGGGCCAAAATCATCTTTTTTTTTTTGATGTGACTCTGACTCACTGGCTTAAGCTGATTAGCCTGCTTTAAGGAGGCCGAGTCGGGGCATAAGATACCCCCGGGGCACTCATGGGTTGTAGGTTTTAGATTGTTGTAGCGGCCTTGTCAATCAACGGCCTTTTCCTTGCCCCAGAATTTCTCAGGTAAATGTGGCCTCTAAACCTTCAGCACTTCATTATGCTATCTTTTTTTAATGTAATGGGCACTGACCAGGCTGTCGGGTTTCTTGTTCGCGTTTTAGTCTGTTTGTTTTTTTCTTTTAGTCCTCATTTCACTTCACATGGCCTCTGCTCTCACCACTTTGCTCAAGAAACCTATGATTAATGCAGATCAAACCAGCGGGGTTTAAAATGCTCAAAGAGGTCTGACTCGGTGTGGGGGCAGTAATTATAGCCATTTATGAATCACACTATAATTATCAAACTATTTCATCACATAGCTTTTGCACTCATAATTCGAGACCCTTTTTTCCCAGCGCACTATTAAAATCACATTTCGCTGTATTGGCTTCAGTATATTCAGCTTCAACATGACAGGAATTCAAACTGACAATTGTTCTACGTATGACCTCCGAAGTATTTCCACAAAGCAAATAAAAGACTACATTCAATTCACACAGATTCTCTGGAAATTTCAGATGCATATACCTCGCGTGAATTGAGGCGAGGAAGAGGAAATGAATGTACTTGGCTCAAATATTTCCCAGAATGCATAAATTCGCCCTGGGAAAATCATTTATTCATGTAGCATAGAGGTCATGCTAAAGCCTCACATCAGAATATTGTACATGCAGTGCTAAGATGTAGCAGTTGAAATGCTGCAAAACGCACAATGTTATTTGACTTATAATGCAAATCTCTGAAAATATTCTCACTATACAGTGTGAAAAACAAGATGAATGTTTTGACCAGAATAGTGATCTGGTCTCAGTGAATAGCAATTATGTTAAAATATATTCCTTTGAAAAAAAATCATCTTTTCTTCTCTTAGACTCTGTATTGAATGTTGCCCATGCAATTTCCCCTGAAATTTTCTTGAATGTCAACACAGCTTAGATAAAATAAATGGGAGATGCACACTCATGAACCAGTATTTAAACTGTTGCAGGTCATTCAGTTCACAGACAAACTTTTTCTTTTTTTAGTGCTCATTTAATTAGATAGTGCATGGCTGCAACGCTATACTTCAACCAGACCAGTGTGGAAGATGGGCATGCAAATCATAAAGGCACCCACAATCTCAATGTTTTCTATAACTCCCATGCTGTTGTTTTACAGAATAATAAAATTACAGACATATGGGCAGATTAAATGTAACTTTGGCCCTGAATTATATGTTACATCTCGTTTACAGAGAAGTCAAAGATCTTTATTGGCACAGTTGAGATCTGGTATTCTTCCTCTGGCCATTGAGGTTGGTCGATTTAGAAATATTCCTGAGGAGAATAGAATATGTGAAATGTGTGAGTTAGATAAAGTGGAGAGTGTATCTCATTTCCTTTTGTATTGTACAAAGTATGATGATTTTAGAGAGATGTTATTTCATGAAATCCATAGACAAAACCCTGAAATATTTTGGTGGTCTGATGAGCAAAAACTGGAATGGTTGTTTAATTTCAATGTGTTTAAAACTGCTAGTTTCATTTCTAAAGCTTGGAAAAGAAGACAGGAATATTTGTTTAATTAATCATTGATGATTTCCTTTGAACCTTGGTATTGAACCCTTGTTTGTTTTCTTATGTGTTGTTGATGTGCTCTGGTCCTGGTTTGTTTTTCTGGTGTCTTGTAAGCCCATGCGGGCTGGGTATACATGTATGCATGACACAATAAAAAAATTCAGTTCATTCATTCAATATTGCCAAAAAGGTTTTTTGTGAAAATGTTAACCTAGAAACTTTGGAACCAAGTTTTGTTCCAAGAGACAAGACTTCCCATGCCAAACTAGCAAAATTGATTCTGAAAAACCACAGAAATGTATACACCTGACCCTACACACATGAAACATATGCAAGCGAGGGATGGAGGTCAAAATACTGTCAAAAAACACAAGACCGGGGTATGGGGGATTGGGGGGGAGGTTAACAAGGCACTGCATAAAATGTGCACCTCACCTTCCCATTTCTTGGCCTCATCACTCGATGACAAAATGACACAATATCAATTATCTGTGCTGTTAAAATAGCAGATTAGCGGAACATTCTGGCAGGCCTCAAAGGCTCCGAGGCATTCCTGGGAAGGTTAGATGTCTATTTCCCATTATGGTGCCCAGAGAAATTCATACTTTACTGCCATACAATCTCTAGGTCCACAGCACAGACTCCAACTTCCTGGACCAACAGCAAATAAAAATAAAAAAGCACATCTTATGCAAAAAAGTGAATATATGAGGCACAAATCTCACTAAACTTGAAAATGTTTATGCGTGTATTTGGTAGTATTATTGCCAGACTAAAGCTTTATACTACATAGCAAATTTAGTTAATAAAACTGAGAATTCCTCACATTAGAATAGTGTTGAGCATACATGTCCTTTTGATGCACTCTGCTCAGACAGATTTTAACTCTGCCATCACTGACTGTGAGGCATAGGGAAATTGGTATAGATTTGTCTCTGATAGATAGCTGGCAAAGCTGTTAGGCAAATAGCCCTGAATGAATAAAACCTCTTTTGTGCAGAGGAGCATATGACACCCCCCCAACTCCTCTCACCCCACTCAGCCCCCACCCAAAGGAAAAAGCCAGGACCAGGAGAGGGGCCTTATAACTCATCCAGAATATCCTGCGATACCACAGCAGTCTAACACCAGTCTTGCACTGTCTGCCTCATTTCAGAAATGTTCTCTACACAGCAGTTGATTGAACCAATTAATTGTCAAAATCTCTTTTGACTTCATTGGTTGCCACCCGGTATTTAAATCCCCCCTAACAGCACCGCAAATTGCTGATGAGTGGTGACTGCCCCCAATCATTTCCAATCCAGGGGTGTTCAATCTTACCTGAAGAGGTCAAGTTTGTGTTCAGGTTCTTAGTTCTGCTCAGTACTAACACACCTGATTCAACCAAGTAACCAATCCTAGATACTGATTAGACCTTGATAAGAAAAATCAGTTGCTGTAGTGCTGGGCTAAAATAAAAACCTGCACTCAAACCGGCTGTATCCAGACGAGACCGGACACCTCTCAGTGTGTCAGACACCTGAAAGGCGGCCGTCGTGAGCCCCAGGAGCCTGTGTGCAAACATTGGCTAACCGGCTGAGTGAGCAGCGCTCTGCAGAAAGCCTGGCCCTGGCACTGCTGAGGGAGACTGTGGGCAAACATGTGCCCAAACCAGTTAAAGAAGATCTCTGCAGTGCTGCTGCTTTTACACACACACACAGACACACTAATGTACACACACATACATACACACACTCACACAAAAACACACATGGGCATTTGTACACACACACACACACACACACACACACACACCATGCTTGCAAGCACAAACACATGCACACATAGACATGATCACTCAACATGAACTCATGCACACACAAACACACTCAATCGTGCAAGCGAACACACACCCTCACGCAACTCCACACAAGCATAACCGACACTGTGCAAGAGCTGATGTGCCAGGTACAGAGAGAGAATGGGGGAGGCACAGAGAAAGATAGAAAAGATATAAAACTCATTTCAAAAACGAGATTTATAACTCTTAAAAAATCCTAATTAAAAATGTGCTAGCAGCAGAGAACATATAGCTAGTTAAAATACAATAAAATAAATCAAATCACCGCAAAGTGGAGGGAGAGTGAAGAAGAAAATAGTTCATCACTTCTCTTATTGCAGGATCTGTTGTGAAATGGGTGAAAAACAAAGTGCGACGCTGCAGAATCAAAGACAGGCATTATTTGTATGCCTGTCTGACTGTGCATTCCACATGTCTTAGAGTGTTGTTAAATAACCTGTCTGAAGCACCCAAACACCTGCCGGAGTGCAAAGAGGCCATTTAATCCTTTAGTTTCATGAAACTTTTTAAAAGACTCCAGGGGCGACTGTGACAGTGAATGTGGTTAACATTAACCTTTACTTAATGTGAAAAACTGACTGTCTCACAACTTATAAAAAGCTTGAGTGCAATTATTGCACCAACCTTTTGACTGAAATGTTCGTTGGAGATAAAAATAATTGGAGAAGGCTTAGTTGATGCAGGATAACAAGGATGTTCTTTCATGCTTTAAATGATGTTATCATTTAACCAACCATTTTAAGATGGCTCCATTGAACAAATTTGTGATATTTATTGAGAAAATACAGTGAGCATGATAATTCATAGGACAATGACACATTTTTTTTGTGATTTTGGTCCTGTTGGTCGAGTCAATCACTGCACTGGATCTGCAAATCCATATGAACACGTATTTTACATGCTGAAGAAGGGACTGATGGAAAAATTCCTGGAAACAAGCAAAAACTGACAATGTTTGCAGTACAGTGTCTGGCAGAGCATCACCAGGGAAGATACTCAGTGTCTTTTTAATCCTTTTATCCCATAAAACTCAAAATGCTAGCATGCTAAAAAAAAAATATGTCACTGTCCAGTGAATTATAGTGCTCAGTCCATATGCATTTTAAGGTCAGTTGCTTATTTGATTTCTTTTTTTAAATTTTTGCTTAAAATGTACAAAAACCTCCCACTTCACTATGCAGCTGAATCTCTTTGAAAAGAGGGTTTTCTGTGTTGCAATTTAGGGCTAAAAAGATTTGGTTTGGTAAATCATACTGCATGGCCAAACAGTGCTGTCACTCCATGTCATCATTGGTCGATAACGCTCCCATTTGAATGTAATGCGCAGAGGAAATATGACAATTGCCACCATTCAAAAATGACAGTAACTCCTGCAGTCCCAGCTTGAGTAAGTGGAACATGGGTTTAGAAGGGTGAGGGCGGTGAGGACAAATGTTCTGGCACACGGCTGGTTACCTAACGCCTCCTGAGAAGAGCCATTGTTCACACTCCAAATAATAAATCAATTCTCTAAAATAATACCTGTTATCATCTCACTCCACACTGAAACGTCCCATTGTGGTATCAGGTGTCAGCCATACTGATTCTGCAGACCTGATACAGTCTGTTATGCAGATGAGTTCCTATCAAACCACAAACCTTTCCACATTACACACATTCACCAGACACCGTCCCAGAGGATTGTGCAATATGTCCCTTCACCAGATTTACAAAATGGGCTATACTCTGTCCCAAACTTCACTTTCAACAAAACCATTAAGCAAGTTAAGGAATAAACCATTTAGGTAGCATGAATAAATGACTAATACCAATGCATAACTGTAACCAGTAGATAATAAATAGTTCTGGCCACGTACAAATGCACATCAATAATGTGTCCTCAGAAAATGTCAAAGCACAAAAACTAAAGAACCAAGCTAGCGCGCTGAAAAAAAATCAATATTTTGTGTTCCAGTGTAGAATTAAGACTTAAAAGTATTTTTTCCACCCGTCTCTCCCTAACTCAGGTCAAAAATATTGGCATAACTGAGGTTGCTCTTTCATTACCCAGTGTTATTGTCCCATCCCCATAGGCATGTTTTGAAATGAGTCAGAAAACTGCCGAACCACATTTCCAATCTTATTGTCTTGTTAAGCAGCATGGATTAAAATAAGATTTAACTCCAGATATAGCCGTTTTCAGACTAAAATATTGACTAAGATTTTTTTTTTCATTCTCTATCTCAATCATTCAGAAAATTCTTTCTTAAAGAACGACTCTACTCTATGACCTAAATTTCACACATAATATTCTCAAAGCCAATATCTTTTTTTCATGCTTGTGTCCCTGACCGCCAGTTCATTGATTCTCCCTGTCGTTAAAATTGTTAACATTCAGTAAAATCAGATAAACAGATAGCCCACATTTCACCTCACAAGAAGCTGAACATGTGTGGGAATCCACTCAGAAGAGGAAAAAATAGAAAAAAGGTAAGTCAGAGTCCGCAATTTTTAAACTGAGCCAACCCACACCTACAAACAGGTTTGTGATAGGTTTTCCCCTCAGCTAACAAATGAGGAACAAATGGTGAATGTAACACTGTTCATGTCAGAGAAGAGCAACACTGCAAGCCTGACGGCTTCATGTTACTAAGTTACGAAACAAAACGATCATTTTGCCATTTTCTCCATCACAGTGCCAAGACCAACAAAAACTCAAAGAATGTGTCTGTGAGTGGATCGGAGAATAAGTGACTATCGGGCACTGCTGCCATCTATGGGTGCTAGCAGAGGTAGCAAGAACAAATATTGAAATAATAATACAGTGATAATAAACCACAATAACATCCTGACAAGCCCCTGAACATGGATACAACAGACTGAAAGAGAATTTTCAAAACACAAATAAATACAGTGTGTAAATGCAGCAAAGTCATGGCCCCGTATGAGCAAAAGAGCTTGGATTTCAGAACTTGTTATTACAGTAATGCCCAGTAACCTGCAATGACAAGACATTTAATATTGCCTATCTCAGATAATATCAGCATTGCATCTGGCATGGATTTGCGATATGCAATGTTGCGTAAGAATGGCTCTTAACCCCGGAAACTACTCCATTTCATCTGCTTCCTTACTGTTTGGCTGGTGTTTTCCCATCAGTGTTGACACCCTGCTCACTTATGCAAATCTCAACTGGCTTCTTCCTGCTTCAGACACATCTGTGACAATTTCATACGGTGATGCTGCAACTATCTATTTATGTAACTTAACTAATCCTGATCAGGGCATATAAAAAGATCAAACCTGCATAAATAACAAGCAATTTTACTGTATGTGATGCATATCAAAGTATTTGTATGCAGCACTTCAGGATTCAGATGGATCTGAGAATTTACAGCAAATATGAAGGAATAAATACTGTGCTGTGAAAAAGCATGTGCCCCCCTCCAAATTTCCTCCTATCAAACTAATGTTAATATTAAACAATGTTAACCTGAGTATACAGGTTTTAATGATGATTTAATTTGTTGAAGGAAAAAAGCAATCCAACCCTACTTGGTCCCATGTGAAAAAAGTAATTGCCCCCTTATTTACTGAAGCAACCAATCAACCAAATTTAATTGATAATTGCATTCAGTTTTACTAGAAGCACCCAAGCATCATTACTGCCAGCCCTGTTGGATCATAATTAAACATCAGTTAAATAGAACCTGTCTGGCAATGTAAAGCTGGCAAAAGGCAGCACATAATGCCACGATCAAAATAAATTCAAGAACGGACGAGAAATAAAGTAGTCGACATCTATCAGTCTGGAAGGGGTCACACAGCCATTCTGAGGCCCTGGGACTCCAGGAAACCACAAAGAGAACCATTATCTGCCACTGACAAAAACCAGGAGCAGTGGTGAGCCTTTCCCACAGTGGTCAGCCTTTCCAAATTCCTTGAAGAGCACATCCAGGAGGTCACAAAACAAGCCAGACTAACACCTAAAGAACTGCAGGGCTCAAATGCTTCAGTTAAGGTCAGTGTTTATGATTCCACGATAAGAAAAAGACTGGGCAGAAATGGCATTCACGGAAGGCGAAAATCACTACAGATCAAAAAGAGCACAAAAGCTTATCTTATATATGCCAAAAAATTTCAAGATGAATTTCAAGATGACCCCCCCCCCCCAAAAGTGTTTTAATGTAACACTCTGTGGAATGATAAATCAAAATGAAACTTTTTGTAAGACATTGGTCTCGTTACAGCCAGGGTTCGAATCACACATTGGCTTTTGGGGGAGCCCCATTTTCCAGCGAGCACCACTACTAAAACGTGTCACATGCACATCCCAAAAATGGTCACAGGACAAACTGACTTTTCAGAACCCTCATTTTAGGCAATGATTTCACCATGTCTCCATTTGAGATAGACAATTTGCTTTTAATATGACCAACTTTTGGGCCAATAAAAAGTTTACTGATCCAGCGTCTTCTGTGTGAACTGATTATTTGAAAAATGGACCCTTTGCCTCACATTTCCTATGAAGTGCAGAAAGTAGGTCAACTCTGATAAGCTCAGTTTTGGTGGTTGAAATCTCACTCTAATACCATTAAATGATACACAGAATCGACCAGCTCTCGTGCTGGTACTGGGGTCTCGCGTTGATACAGGGCGTGATATGAAAGTGCCCATATGATACTCTCTATTTATGATGTAATTGCAGTATTCCGAGCATGAACTGTACAGTCAGTGGTTCCGAGGCCATACCTCGGTTGCAAGGCCTGTACAGATAGCAAAATTTCACTGTCTCAAGACACTCTTTCTGTGGTCCGGAACAAGGTCACTGATGTAAATGAGTTTCTGTTGGTGTCCGGAGCTCTTTTGGGGAAAAAAAAAAAAATCGCAGGCAGGACATGATAGTGACTCGAGAGAGCACGCCACTAGATGGACGAAAGCTGCAATATTTGACGATATTTAAATATATTTAAAACAATACCTCAATGTCCCCTAAATTTCCCAGCAAAACACCATCTGCATGAACCCCATACAATGATCAATTTGCTGCACACAAACAGCGTTATTTCTGCCTTTTATCCTATCCATATAAAAATCGACTCTGGACTAAAAGTTACTTGTAGGCCTACTCACCTACTTGAATGGCATTCGGAAAGCTTTGCGTTGAGCAAAATCCTCGACTTGTCTTGAAATTTATTCAATAGCCGCGAAAGTTATCATTATTAAGATCGAATGTTTGCTCAGCTTGATCTTAGCTTGATCTGCTGGCTGCATTGCTGCTTGAGGGAGGGTCGTCCATGGTCTGGATACTGCTTGATAGCTAAATGAACTTAATTTTAGTAGCTTTGAGGCCCTCTCCTCCTGTTTTTTTCTTTTTTCTTTTCGACTGCTGCTTTTATGTTTGAATGGTATGACTGCTCCAGAATTTGTTGTCTTTGTCTTATATCAAATATGAACTGTATGATCTGAAGCATTAAATATGACAAATATGCAAACATAGAGAAGAAATCAGGAAGGGGGCAAATATTTCTTCACAGCACTGCAGATTAAACTGGCATATGTAACATACAGATATTTTATCACGTATTATATACAGTATGTTATATAATAATATTTTTTGCAGTACTTCAGTGTTCTATAGTTCTTGAGGAATAGTTTGCCTTTTTCCAAAGAAAAGTAATTCATCTTGAGGTGAGACTTACGTAAATGAGACCCATCTCCATGAGAGGGATTATTCAGTAAAATCTCATGCGAGCGGCACAATCATTGTTTTTTCCTGAATTTAAGACTTGTTTTGCTTTATACAGATAATAGAATTCCATAAGAATTAGAAATGCAAAACAAATGGTTTTCTATACTCATACAAAGCCACAAGGAGGAGTCAGATGTGTTGGACTGGTTTTTGCCATTCATGATTTGGCAAAGTTTGCAGTATTGGATTTCACCTGAGGGCCCAGACTGTATTTCCTGACAAGACCCAGACTTTGATACTACCCCCTGAAGTAAAATATTTTGATTACAATACTGTCCAATGAGTATTTGTGATGAAGTCCTGCACTGATTTTCCACAGTTATGGTTTTGTGTTATGGTTTGAATTTCTTTTTTTTTTTTTAATTTAAGGAGAATTGTAGCCTAGCCTCAACCACTAAGTTTGCTAAGCAAGATATGTTTAAATACATCACATATCATGTAACAAAGCATTGTAATAATGCCATAAACATTTTCCAATTTTTCATTTATATTCCACAATAATAATCCTCCTCAAGAATATTTTGTTTGTTTGTGGTGGCATGCAAGAGCTGAAAAATGGCCTACTGTCAATTCATACAACAGTTTTATTAACCCTGCATTGTTAAATAATGTGTTAGGCTCCTACTGTTTGTTATGCTGAATGATCACAACTGTTTTGCAACATTGTAAAAAAAATACATTTTGGAGGGAAAGCTACCTGCTATGTCAAGGTTACCATTTCATCTACGCTTGTTCTTAGCAGGCGAGGTCGCGTGCTGATGTGCTGATCCACTTGGTTGCGCCAGTATCAGGGACTGTCGGGCTGTTCAAGGCTAGCATTTTGCCTGCTGTTTTTTTTTTTTTTTTTGCATGCAGGTGTGTGTGTGTGTGTGTGTGTGTGTGTGATTATTTTTCTCTGCTTGTTTGTGCTTTTATTTGTGCCAAAACAGATTGGCAATTTTCCTTTGCTTACTTTCAACATCAGCTCTGGATTGACCCATGCTTCCTCAAGCCACCCAATCACGTTACCCTATTCGCACATCTTTTGGCACATAACCTTAAATGGCCTGGAAGGTGACTGATTTGCAGGCTGGAGCAGGTTCTGTGAATTGAATGTGAACACTGAATGACCTGTTCATTTAAAAAAAAAAAAAATAATAATAATAATAAATAAATAAATAAATAATAAAATTTTAAAATAAATACAATGTTGTAAATCAAAATGCCTTTTCTCATAGTCTTACTTCGTGTAGGACATTGACATGTGGGCCTGGATGTTTTTTTTTCTTTTTTTTTGATACTCAATTGCTCATGAAGCGAGTTTATGCAGGGTGATATGGTAGACAATTTTTTTTTTTTTTTTTTTTTTTTTTTTTTGGTACAAGTGTATGAAACACTCGGGCTTTTTGGCTCGTAGCCATGCACACTGAATGCCTACAATGATCATGGAGTGATGAACATTATGTGAAAATACCTCACGGGTATTTTAAATTCTGTGATAGGTTTGACTGGCCTTCAATGCGGAAATGTGCTTTTTGGCATTGGCGGTTTAATAAAATGCAATGTCCCCGCTAATCACTAGAGTTTTCGAGCTCCCAGGAAATGGATGTTCGGTGATCCTACACAACTTCTCGGTTGATCCTTAGTCCCCTCGTCAAGTGCAAGTGCCCGAGTCAAGCCTGCGCACATGATGTTAGTGGATCTGATTCGCCGGTAGGTGAACCACAATGCCCCTTGCCGCCGATCTTCTTCTTCTTCTTCTGATTTTATGGCGGTTGTAAACCAGCTTATATGGAGCATTACGGCCACCATTTGTACTGGAGTGTGAATCAGGAGTCTAACATCCCCAAAACAATAATGATAAACAAAACAAACAAACAAACAAACAAACAAAAACACTTAGACTTATACTCTGTTAAGTAATCCTGTATTCTTCAGATAACTGTAAAGGTAATTGAAGCAGATCTCACTAGACTCTAGTTTAAGTATGTTCAGTAGGCTGAATTCTACCTGTCTTCCTTGCAACTGAGTGGTCAGAATTTGCCTATCTTGGTGGTACCTTGGGCATTGCATAATAATATGCAATTAAATTAATATGCATAATAATATACGGTCTCTTGACTGTTACCGCATTCACAGGTTCCGTCAACATGTCTTTTAATCTTAAACAGTGAGCTATTCAGTGCTGTGTGACCAAACCACATTCTAGAGAAGGCATCCGCCTCTCTTTTGTTTCTGTTTGCGCACCTTCCCTTGCCTACATTATTCTGAACATTATAGAAATGCCGCCCTGTGCCTCCAGCATCCCATAGGTTTTGCCACTTGCTAATACTTTTGGCTTTGACCATACTTTTATTTCTGCTTTACTGTGTCTGATGTCTATGTCTATGATCGACTTTCCTGCTGCTTGCTTGGCAAGCTTATCAGCCAGCTCATTTCCTCTGACCCCTATATGAGCTGGGACCCATGTAAATGATGTGATAGCTCCTGATTTGGTGAGATTATTTGTCAGCTGTACTATCTCATATACCAGATCTTGTCTAGATTCAGACTGTATATTTTTAAGGCTTGTTAACGCTGCACTTGAATCTGATGCAATTACTGCATTCTTTATTTTATTATCATCCACCCAGTGTAATGCCAGCTATATTGCCACTAACTCTGCTGTGTAAACCGCTAGGTCATCATTAACTCTTTTTTCCGCTGCAACTTTTAGCCTTGGAATGACATAGGCCACCCCCACCCTTCTATCTGTGTTTTTTGATGCATTTGTATAGACTACAGTTGTCTCACTGTATTTCTCCCTCATAAAGCCCATGACTCTATACTTATCCACAACACTCTCCTGCTTTTCTTCCAGCAGCTCTAAGTCATTGTTTGGATCTGTATACAACCATGTGGATGTTACTAGGAAAACAACCGGAGGGTAGATCTTAACTGTGTTTAGGTCTTGCCTCCGATCTCATATGTATGTACATTTACGTTTACAATAGCCAAGAATCGCATATATCTTATCCAGTGTCCATAAAGATCTGCTCATTGTGCTCCGTCATATTTGAAACCAGTAAGCGACGGACAAACGCTTAGGACCTCCAAGCCCACAATCTTGCTGAATGATTCTGCCTGTACAAAATTTCATCTTCGCAAAATAACAGAATGTTTGATGATACGATTTACTTATTAAGTAGCCTATTTAGTATTGAAAGCGAAGCATTTTAATATCTGGACTCACTTAAAATACAATTATCTACTAAATAGGAATCATCAGGCAATTTATAAGGCAGGTTTCACAGACGGAGGACAAAAAGATGGCAGCCTCCTTACGGCTGGGTCGTCAAGGGATTTTATTCGGGTTAAAATTTATTAAGGTTGAAAAATGCTCATGGACACCGCAACTGGGCAGAGCTCATCTGAGGCACTTTTTCAAGTCTGCTTATTTTCTTGGTGAGTATTGTCATTGTGTGAATCGCCATTGCTGGCTAGATATTAGAACTGCTCACATCAACCAGCTAGTTAGTTGACGATATAATTTTGAGCCTCAGCTGGAGATTGCCATCTAGCAGTCAACAAACTTGGTACCATTGTCGTTACTTACTCTTTACTGTCTTTGAATGTTGTGTGCCAGCATCATTTTGCATTCCAAGGTATCGATAACTATTGGGAGGCTGTGTATCAACTGTAGCTGGTGATATAGATGTTTTCCTGGCTGGTTGGGGTCAACAAAGCCATTGTAATCATCTTGCTAGTTTACTAGCATTGTTTTACTGCGCTAGTTGTTGTAAAAATAATGTCGAATGATTGGTTTCATGCTGAAAGCATGCGTTCCTCTTGATTCAATTTTACTTTTCAATCGGAAACTTTTTTTTTTTTTAGCCCGGCATCGAGCAAGCCAGTTCAGCTCTAATTCGATAATTTCACAGAACCGTTCAAATCTCTCTGTCAAATACACATTTTGGTTTGTCTTGTATATTCTATTAAGGTCAAAATTTCCCTGTGACTGTTTGCCTTGTCGAATGTAAATGGACCAGAAGATGCGACGGGAACCAAAGCCGTCGTGCCGTAGTATTTATTATTTTTTACTGATAGGATACCAGTACAGTTATGCTGATATTAACACCGCGGATGCTTGTGAATTAATACAATTTGATATTTGAATTCTGGCCGATTTAATCTGCCCTACAGGAAAACGGGGGTAGATGTACGGCGATAACTTAGGAAGAGGCTCTCCGTAACTTCAAAATATGATGACGTAATCATCAGGAGGTGTTGAGAGATTAATAGCTGTAATGTATGTCTTGCTTGTCAATCTGATTTGCCGTAGACGTAACCTTTGTTGAATTGGCCCCCTTAACAAGAAAATCATAATTAAATTTAACAGCAGGGGGCGCTAATGCATAAGCTACAGAATATGCAAGCAGCTCCGTGCTCTATTTGAAAATTCATCCGCCCTTGGTTAAATGAAATGTATTTATGTCAGATAGTGAGAAACAATCGCAATATGAATGTCTTATCACCCACAGAATAGTAATATTGATTTCGCACGGTATGGCTATAGCACTTCATCAATTTTATTAGGGAATTGCACTTTTAAAACAAAACAAAAAAAAAAAAATAATAATTTATGAAGAAAATGCACTCAGCGTAATATATTGAATGAATCTGGGTACTGATTTTAGATTGAATTTTTGATGAAATGAGGTAAATTGCTACAAATTCCTTTTTGAAATACTTCTTTTTCACACAAACAGGTATTGCAGTCCCTGAACTCTGTTTCTCTGTTTTAAAATGGCCTTGTCAAGTCTAGTCTGGGAATCATGGCTCAGGAGATTCTTGAAGGGCACAGTGGATCCTGCTGGGGTCATGAATTGTCTGACGCCTTTCACTGGCTTGATGATTTAAAAAAAAAAAAAAAAAAAAAGGATGTTTAATGGATTCCCTTCAGAAAATATCATTCTCAGCTGAGACAAGGAAAAACATGTAAAGGTTAAGCACATGCTCTAATAACAGAATCTGTAGATGCTCCTTTTTTCAGTTTCTATAAACCTCTTTTTTTAATAATTTGTACTAGGTTGTATAAATGCAGCACAGATACGGGTTAGGCCGTAATACAACACACTAATTGCTGTCTATAAGCAATGGAAAAAATAATGTCACTGCTTGACTGACTGTAAACCAAGTAGAACTGGGGAATATAACTAAGCATATGTGCAGAAATTTGTAGACCCACTGAAGAGAGCAGCCGGTTTATGCTTAAAGAATTGAAGATCGCCGATGGCTGCGAGACGCATTGGTTGCGGTCATTGCTCTCACCCCACCCATCCACAGGTTTGCTTGCCTGGTCTGATTAGAGGAGAGGGGCTCACAGTGGTGAAAGTCATTGGAGCAGAATGACATTCTTATCAGCCCACGCGTTTATGTTTAGAAAGTAACACGTGGCATGAACAGCATTTCATTGACACGAGACTTAGGCGGCCTGTTCAAAATCAACTTGTCTATATTTTATTTACAAATTGCTACCCGTCATTGTACTTGTACTAATTTAACATGAAGAGATGATTTGGGCCACAATTGAAAATTCCAGATGCAGTCCTTGAACAATTAGAACCAACACTAATTTGAACATTACAGGCTAAATTAATCGTGTTAAGTCAGGCTGATTCTGCTGGGGGAACTGTGTGGGTGTTGCTGCTTTAAAGGCTACTTGTGTTCGGGTAAATGCATCACTTGGCAGTGATGAGCTTTCAGCTTCTTTCATTCCTCACTACGGAAAGTCTAAGCCATACATCAACACTGTCCGAAAGCACCACTTACTTTTCTGGGTTTGGCATCATCTGAAATTGACAGTAGGAGAGTGGAAGCTTTTTTTTTGTGGTCCAAGTAAACATTTCAAGTGGTTTTTGGAGAAAATGGCCACCATGTTCTCTGCACCTAACACTGCAAGGATAAACCAAGCTGTTGTCAGCTTCAGGTCCAAAAGCCAGCATCTGTCATGGTGTTGGGGTGTGACAATGCATATGGAATGGTTGACTTGCTCATTTACAAGGGAGTTATTATTGCAGAAAGATATGTACAAATTTCAGAGTAGCTTACGCTGCTATCTAGATGTTGTCTGTTTTAGGGATGTACTTTCATTTTCCTGCAAGACAACGCCAAACATATTCTGCTTGGTTTACAAATGCATGACTGCATGAGAAGAGAGTGGAGGTGCAAGGTGGGCCAGCCTGCAGTCCTAATCTGCCTGTAATTGAAAATACATGGCACTTTATGAAGCAAATAATAAGCCGATGAAGGCCCGGTGCAATTATACAGCTGAAGCCCTGTATAATGGAGAAATGTGTGAAAACTCTGCCCGTAAGACTAAGCCAGCTGGTGTTTTCAGTGCCCAAATGCTTAATGAGTGCAATTTAAAGATGTAGTGATCTTACACAGAGGTAGTTGACTGTGCCAAGTTGTTTGGACTTTGTTGCAGTCATCACATTGTTTATTTTCAGTAAGCGTTTTGATTCATGTTCGAGCATCATATAATGTGTTGTTGAACTGTTTTCAAGGGTGACCAGACTTAAATCAGTCCTTACTGATTTGATTTAATTTCATTTTCCATGATGTGCCTACTTTTTTGGAATTGAGGTTGTGAAAATACAGCAAAGATGTAAAGTTTTTATTTGTATACACACACATGTTGATGCACATATGGAGAAGTGAGTACTACAATTTATTAATCTCACATGCATGGATTGCATAGCCAATTAGCCATTACATACCATTTCAAAAACTGTTCCTTTGTGATGTCATATAGGAAAGTGACTGCTTAAAGGCAACAAGGACTAACCAACTTCAGCTAACCAGTTAAACAGTTATGTCATTATTCAGGTTGTTCTCCCCCCCTTATGATGTTACTGAGGACAGATTTTGAAATGGCTTGTAATGGCTGATTAGATATGCACCTGGGGACATGTAGGGGACCATTAATGTTTCCTGGACTGAGTGTAATTTTTCTGCCTCTTCTACAGGGGCGCCTCCTCTCAGAGTTCAGATGCCCGCACTCTCGCCCACCATGGAGGAGGGCAATATTGTCAAATGGCTGAAAAAGGAAGGTAGGCCCCCCTCTATCTGCACACTCTCTGTTGAGAGCCTCTGGACATGGGGCCATGGATGTTCCTGGCTGGACACTTGAAACCATGAGGAGAGTGCAAATTTATTACTACCTTTCCCTTAAAGGGGTTGTGTGAAGTAAGCAGACATATTGTTTTCATTCAGTTTTTCTGTTTGTGACGAGAAACTCATTTCAAAACATTCTGCGTTGGAATTTTTCCAAAACTCCCTCTGGTTTACGACTAATGGTCCTAGCAATGCCCTTAGCAACGCAGACGAAATTCTTCGGCGATCTTCGGTAATCTCCGGTAGTGATGTCAGTTCCAGAACGGCCATTGTTATGATTCACGCCATTGAAATTCCTGTTCATTCTTCGCTGTTTTGGTGGCTTTGTGTCGAAATGCCTATGATGCCTCGGCGGTGTGTCGCAATATATTGTTCTCATTCAGCCCAACAGTTGTTTGAGTGGCCGAACATTATCAGGTGTGGCCATTTTTCATTAATAACGTATACCTGTCAGCTCTCACGCATTCAGTGAGTTTAAGTGGCATATTTATGCTCCCCTGCTGTAGTCAGCAATTATTCAATCAACGCATATGTAAGAGATTCTTGCACTGAAGTTCTCGGGCATGGAGGGGTTGGAAGCAATGGAATTGCATAAAGACGTTTTAAATGATATTATTTAATTAAAATAATCATGAAACACATGCATTCCTTCCAACCCCTGAGTAAAGAAAAGCGTGAGAAATCCGAAGTCGTAATCGGCATGCCTTGTAAATGAAAACTGGCCGCATCTGACAATGTTGAGAGTTTTCGGAGTTTCTGTAATTGTCATATAAATGAATGATTGAAAACAGGCCATAACCAATTATTAATTTTAAGGGATTGTTTGAGCTTCCCATATTGCCAGTTCACAAGCCGCCACTGACGCCGATACATACATGTTCATGAATACGCATGCATTAGGCCCTCCGCCAAATGACCGTAGATACAGGGTATTCATTTACGATAAATATGACTTTTTACATGAACATCAATAAATTTTTTGTCAATGTTGTATTTGTATGTATGTTTATCAACGACAGTCAAAGTTATACGATCATGTAACAAGTCAGCAAGACTTACCATTCACGCCTTTGGAGATCGGGTCTTTCAGGGGCAACGTACTCGGGATTATCAGTGGCTTCTGGCTCATACACATACAGTCCAACATACATCACTGCATTGCCCTCTTCCTCATCTGTCTCCTCAAAGACTTGAGGCTCACCAGAAACTTCAGAAACCTCGGAAACAAAGGTTTCTGACTCGCTCTCTGAAAAATCTTCTACTTGTTCCGCTATTGTTTTTGCTGTATTGTCCTTGTTTTGAAGTCAGACTTCCAGGTTTGCCGTCTTTCGCGGTAAAATTTGAATCGACTTCGGAAAATTGCCATTTTAGCCCCAAAACACATTACTGACCACTTCTTTTTACATTTTTTTACCTGATACCTTTTATTTATCATCTTTTACACTTGAAAACCATTTATTCAACATTTTGCTTGGATACTTCACACAGCCTCTTTAAGGGGTTGGGCAAGGGTATTGGAATTGATTTAGTTTGTGTGTCAGTTTATTTGTTCGGTAGCAAGATTAAGGGAAAACCACTGGCTCAATTCGTACCAAATTTGGCCAAAAGTTTGGCAATGACCCAGAGTACAACCCATTAAATTTTGGATTGAATTGGCTAAAGGTCAAGGTTGTGGAACAGCTAAAATATGTGCAAGGGGGAGGATTTGTTGTGCATGGCATTGCTTTTTTTTAGGTTTTGTTTTTACAGCAAGTGCGATTGAAGTTTTTTGGCCATAGGAAATTGGCATCGGATTTATTCTAGTTGCCTCCCTACCTGTTTTTTGGAAGCAGAATTTTCCTCGCATATCTAATCTTGTAAGTCGTTCTAGTGATACTGGTAAACACCTGTAATCCATGCAGGTGTAAGGTTTTATTTTTGGATCTTCATGATATATCCAAGTCGACGCAATTACTTAAAAGAAAAATGATGTAGAACACGATTCATGGTGAATCACATACTGCTACATTTGACTGATTGGCACGTCTTGCCACATTAAGATTGGAAAAGGAGATCGGCCGATGACTAGCTGTGCGGAAATGATCACGACGCCAGCAGTCGGACGGGGGTCATCAATTATTGACCTTTGTTAGATTATGACATCGTTTCTATCTTTAGCACACATCATCCCTTGATGATGAAATTACCTGCGGGCCTCAAGGAGCTAATTATGCCCACAAAAGCCCAGCCTATTAATTTGGCTCGTCTTACAGCAGCGCCGAGCCGTGATTCATTACACCAGAAATGGTCCTGTCCCCTTCCCAGAGCCCTGCCCATTTTTCACAACTGCTTTTTTTGTCCTCTGAATATGATTGTATTGGGCTCAGTTCTTTTCGCGGTGCCTAATTTCTGGTACCCCTTGAGAATTGACTGCTACATGGTCTGGGCCTCTCCGATATCGAACCGCTAATATATCAGCACAGGACTTCATGTCCACTGGGATCGGGAGCAGAGGAGCGCTGGGCCTCCATCGCGTGGCGCTGGATTTCAGTCGATACAGGATAGATTGGCTGGGGTCCTGGTCAATGGGGCTGCTGGTATGCGCGGGCTTGTGCCAGTGCGTTTCTTATCGTGCGAACGCCCTGGAATTATGGCAGTTCCCAGAAGGGCGACGACAGACAGTCCAGGGCCAGTCATTGGAACGGAGAGAGTGTGAATGTGACACTGATTAAGAGGGTGAGTGTGTGTATGTGCGCGTGCACTGCATGCCTGCCTGCCTGCGTGTGCATATGGGTCTGTGTGTGTCCAAGCGTTTGTATGTATGGATATAAGATTGTGTATATGTTCTTGCATTCATTTGGTAGTTTTTGTGCATGTAAGTGCACATTACACTATGTATGGGGTGGAGAGATCACAAGTTTTTGTGTGTATTAGAATGTAGTCCTATGAGTAAAAAAACAGAAACATTCTAAAGTAGGTTAAAAGTGGGTTGAGGAGAAGGTGGATTTTTGGATTTGATGACCCCAAGGCCTGACCTCTCGAGTCGTCCTCTATAAATGCACCCCGAGGTCACATTCAGCTTCGCAGGTCCGATCGTGCTATGTCGATGTTTGACACTCCGGAGTGTTCCTCTCTGAGGAGAGGGTAGGGTTTCTGCGCTGACTGACAGCTTCTCAGGGAGAGTGGAGGATTCTGGGATACCTTGTGTCCCCATACTGTATCTCCTCCTTCCGTCTGCTGCTCTTCCTCCTCTTTTTTGGTGCCCGAATGAAGTGCAATTTGGGCCCTGTTTTACGAAGACTTAAGCATGAGGGACCTCTCCTTCCGTCCGATTTACCCTCCTCCTCTCTGTGTCAGATCTCTATGCGCTTGCTGATGTGAGTTTTGACCTTGCTCTGGCTGCCCTCCCCCGGCCCCAGCCCCTAGTCGCCCCCACCCTTTGGGAAATATGTGGAAGAGCCAGTCGACATCAATACATTAATATTTCATATCTTGGTAGTATCACCCATCAGTACACGTGTGCTTCATCTTCGTGATCACATTTTGGTCAAAGATCGCACCTTCCCCACCCCCACCGCCCCCCGGATGGATTCGCTTGGCGATCGATGCGAGCCTCGTGTTGGCCCCTCCTCTTGGTTGCCATGGGTAAATCGTGACTAGTCTACAGGGGCTGATGCTGCCTGTAGCTCTTTGGTGAGTCATATGGCCACATCATCTTTCATTACGGGAGATATTCCCCTTGTGCTGCTGGGAGCTAAATGAATTTCACATTGTTTACCATGTGAATGGATGGCCAAAAGCCTTGCAAAAGTGAATGAATGAATAAATGCAGAAATAAATACAAGAACGAATCTGAATGACTAAGTGTTGCTATGCAGTAAATAAGTGAAAAGTTACCTGCTGTAATTGTGTTTTATGCATTGGCATTTTCATTGCATCGGGGCTAAGGTTTTTGCTGCAGTGTTTATGCTGTAAATTAACGCAAAATGTCATGCAGAAAAAGGCGCCTAATCGCAGCCAATTGAACCGTTTTTATTCACCATTTAGTGTTGATTCAACGCTTTTACCAGCCAAACTCGCAAAGCTGCAGACTTGTTGGCTTTCTACAATTAGATTCATGGTCTTTACTCAATCATAACACCATCAAACTTAAATGCTATCCAAGAGTTTTTTCTTTTATCACATTTTTATTGGCCTTTGTGTTTTTTTTCTGTGCTTCTTTTTATTTTATGGTCTTCCTTCGAGTTTGCTTTTCTGTTTTAGTCATGTTTTGTAGTCAAAGCTTCTGTTTTTGTGCATGTTCATTCGTGATATTTAAGTATCATGGATGCAAGTCCTGTTAAAAAAACAACAACCACAAAAAATACTCCCATTCAGTACTTATATATGGCTCCTGCATGGTCATTTTACCTTTTATTTACATGTTATTGTTGTATTGGCTTTTTTTGTATCATGGGATGCGACTCTGAAGATTCAAAAATGCTACGTTCGGAATAAGGCCTAATTCAGAATGTTCAAAACAGATTATGTGGTTTACATGACCTGGATAAAATTTATAACATTTTCATATTCAGAATAATCTGGAAAATTAGTGTGCATTTAACCATTGCCATCGTCTGTCTGACATGTCTGATGTTTCAAGCATCATAGATTGAGTAACAAAATTAACAAAACGGTTGAACCATTAAATGTTGGGCCTTTCATAATTTTTGTATTCATGCATCTTCAGTTTTGATGTTTTTTTGTTGATTGAGCACAATATATTTAGTGTTATCAAGGTGTTATTATATCAATGAATTGCTCTGAATTCAGGTATAAGTTTGGTGTAGGTGCAATTCTGCAGTAAAACAGCAGGGGGCGATCCAGATTGTAATATGCGATGCATATTTCCTGCATGCTGTGAGAGGATGCTTGTTTTACCCTTTTCATTTGTTTTTTAGAGAAGTCCTCTGTGCAAGAAGTATCACTATTAATTATTGTGAAAAAACAGTTTGCACAGTCCGGCAGAAGGCTGTTTTTGACTAACCGTTTTTCAGAAGCTGTTCATCGTTTCACTACCCTTAGAGCTGAGCTCATTGTTTGGATCGTCAACACTTAAAAATGGCTTTCTCATTTTCCTCAATGCTTCCTGGCTGGCCCCTTTTGTCAGAGTACTTGTAATGCTGTGGTGGTTTGGGCAGAGCTGAATGTGCGTGCTGGTGCTGCATTGTTGAAGCTCCCCACTGCAACCGAAGTAGAGCAGGAAAGGGTCCACATGGTCACTGATTTTGACACTTATGGACACACTATCTTGCACACACACAAACACAACCAAATGTCACCAACCCTATTGAATACTGCATTTTAAAGGACCCCTCTGTATCCTCTTCAGTGTGTGAAAGGGGGGATTTATTTTTTATGTTTTAATTTTTTAATCAATGTGTGTGAAACTGACAAGATTCCCCCCCAGCTGGTGGTGATGAAAGAATAAAGCTTTGGTCATGGAACGCACTTTATCAGGTGCTGTAATGGCGTACTTGGTAATGGCTGTATGCAAATCTGTGGCACCCATTCCAGGTGAACCAGTGGCTGCCGGCGACGCACTGTGTGAAATCGAGACGGACAAGGCCGTGGTTACCATGGAGTCCAATGACGACGGCATCCTGGCAAAAATATTGGTGAGTTAACAATTATCTGTGTGATGGTCACGGTAGGCTCTCATAGTATAATCCCCTAACCGCCCCTTCTGAGAAATGAAGTGACCTGGTGCATTAATGATTCTGGGAATCTGCTGGCTCTGAATGTAATGCACTTGAAATTAAATTTCAACCTGTCCATGGTGTTTTTCTTTCTTTTCCACTGTGATTGCCAAGATATTCTCCAACATCTCCTTCGACCCTTATTGGGAATACACAGCTTAGATGATGAATGGATGGACGAATAAACAAACACAAATTAAATACATGCGTGCATTACTTGAGTCATCCAAGTTCTGAGGGGTGTAACAGGAAGCAAGATAAGTGGTTTAGCTTGGTATGTTGAGCCTAAAGCCAGGGTTTTCAATGTCGCGAATGTGTCTTTTAACCTTCAGTGGTAATTTATGGTACCTCTGATGATTGAGTTTAGTGTCTGTTGAGCCAGCTGACACAAACAAAGCCTGGGTAATATTGAACTTGCTTCATAGTACAGGGCAATGGTGGAGTACAAACATAGTAGCTGGGCAATGTTAGCATCAGTCTGCTGGATGGAGTTGCAGAAGATGAGCTGATTTGTATCATCCATACAAACACAATCCTGCCCCACTGGTTCTATGGAATTTTCCTCACCCTGTTTTGTTTGTTATGAATTGGTCTTGTGTTAGCCCTGCACCCTCAGTTGTTAATTGGCCCGGCTCGTTAAGGCTGAGGAGCCATCCCTGACGAGGCTGTTTGGCTTGGCTTCCTTTTTTATTTCTTGTTTTTAAACCTGAACGCTTCGCATTTATTTAATACTGAGCTGAATACAGATTATGTGCTTAAAATCCCCTGTGGAACAGGAGAGCATTCTCACTGGGGAAATTTCTTCTAATACTGTAAAGATGAAAGTGTGTGTGTGTGTGTGTGTGAGAGTGTGAGTGTGAGTGATGGGGAGATGAATGATGAATTTGCTTGATTCTTCCCAATTTGCTGTGCGGAAATGTCACACTTTCCAAAAGAGAGTCGGTCCGGAAGACCTTAAGTGTTTATGTGCGTGGAGACAGGAACACACATTAGGACTGACTTGATGCCTTCCTGGCCTTTAGTGACAACTCTAGAATAGTGTCAGTCTTCTTCTGTGCTGACATAATGCAGTGTGATGGTGGCATAACTGCTGCAATTACCGAGCAGGAGACAGCGCTGTACATGAAAGCTGTAAATGCCTGTTTCTGAGACGCCACAGCAAAGAGCCTGAGGCTCATTAGAGAGGAAATAACTGGAGGAAACTCGGCTCGCCCAATTTGGGAAGAACTAGAAAGAAAAAACATTTAACTTCTCCCCAAACCCTTTAAATGTGGCTCTGAGGGTCGACTCCGATGAGCTGCAAGATGGCGGGTGGACAGAACGATGGCCAGTTAACCAATGGGGATCACTAGAGAGCAGGGAAAATGGAAACTGTTTACTGACTTCTAGTCCCTTGGAAGACAGAATCCATCATTAAAGTTGATGTCTGGTTTCAAAATTGTCTTTGTTGTGAAGCATCCGCAGAGGAGAGTTTGGAGGAAGAAAATGCTGATGTAGAGGGTGAAGACACTTTGGCAGAGGAGGACAACAATGAACCACATTTGATTGCACACAGTCGCATTTTTTTCTTCCCAAATTTCCTCTAAGCTGCTTGGCACATGCAAGTCACCATCTTCGCAATTTCCATCGTATTTCAAGTCTGCATCCGACCTTGATGGGTTTGTATTTCCCTCCAATGTGTGTGTGCTCAAGGGCGACAAAACCGTATATTAGTAGGGGTTTCTGGGAAATGAGTGATCGCTTCTGGTCAGCAGTCTTTACCAGTCAGTACCAGCCTCTTCTCAGCCACCAGCCTAAGCGGTGTGTTGTATTTGCACAACCGGACTCTGGGTCAAACGGCTGTTTTGAGGATGTACATATACGTGCTGGGTAGCTGCATGATGTGGGGAAGGGGTTATTTGCCTCATCAAACCTTTCTCGTAGACTGCATGGTTGTGGCCCTCATGAACGTTCCGGGGGCTGGAACTATTTATATCAACTGCGTGATTGGTTAAGCTCATAATCAATGAGTAAGGTGGATTACTCGAGTACAATGTGATGTCACTATGAAAAGGCTCTTATCCAATTTTAATCCAGCCAGTGGGAAAGGAAAGTTTTGAGAGTTGTAAATCAATTGAATGAAAGGAGTAATCTGCCACATACTCTGTGCACGTATTCTGTCTTTAAGCTCCCAGGGATGTAAACTTAACCTTGTTCAGGGTGATGACTGTGAAACCAGCCACAGTTGACTTGGGCTGAGCCCGTTGAACCAGTATCTGTATAATCGGCTACCCAGCAGCCACTAACACTTTAAGGTGTGATGTCACAAATATGCAATGACTGCTATGAGCTGAAGATGCTAACGCTAATGCAGTGATCACAAGGACTTGCTCCTCATTTTAAAAACCAAAAAGAATAAATTTTTCAAAGTGTCCGTCCTTCACTCATGGAGCTCTGTGCACCGGGTGCCCAGGTTGTCCTTGTATTTGTGAATTGGTCACTAACCCTGGTAAATGTGTGTGTGTGTGTGTGTGTGTGAGAGAGAGTGTGAGTGTGAGTGTGAGACAGACAACAGAAATGCAGACCCCGTCAGTTGGAAATTCCATGGTGCTCTGGCGATGTTAGGCTCCTCCCCTTTGGCACGCGCACTGAAACAGGCACACCTCCCTTTGTCCCCCCCCACCCCCGCCTTGATCGGCCTCATCATTGGCAGATTGAGTAATTAGGTGCGTAGCGTGAATATGGGCTTTTGCGTCTGCAGCTGCGGAAATCATGGCAGCGTTCAGCGACGACACGGTTCAGGTATTACTGTGCATTTAAGGCTTGACCTGCTCTCGTATGTACAGCTGCTGTCGAAGGCAGGGAAAAAACCAACGCAAAAAAACATATGCGCAGTCCTGGTATGCACGCGGTCACATGACCTCTCAGTGCTTTGGGGGGGGAAGTGAAGTGGGGGTTGGTGGGGATTATGCGGTATCGAATGAGCAATCCGAATGCCTGCCACCCCGCCCCCAACACAGCAGCCTACGCTGCAGATGGGGGAAGGAGGCAGTTTCCATGGAAACGGATGTGGGTGGAGTTTGGGGGGGGGGGGAGGAGGGGTCAGGTTATGAGGACTTTAAAGTAGCAGCTGGAGAATGGAAGGTGGACTGCACCAGCAAGCCCCCACCCCCACCATTATACTCCCGCTAAGATCCGAGGCGTTTCTCCATCGCGTTAAGGAAGTCAGGAAGTGTGGCTCAGTAATGAGCAGAGCCCTGGTACCAAGAGCTGCCTCCATTATCAGCCTTAAGGCCTCTGCGCTGTGTCATTCACTGGCTGCAGACCACACGAGGCTTCAAATGGCATTTGTTCTGATTCCAAATTCTTTTCTGGGCTTGATTGATCTTCCCTGGTGATTGTGAGCCTGTTATGTGGAAAAAATGGGTTGGGCGTACCCTTTTACATTTATCCCATTGTTCCAATACACCAGGCAAGCTTGGTCAAAGGCAAGAAAGTTATTGAATCCATAAGGAATATCAGTAGAACCCAGATCTGCTGTAAGAATGCCATGACACTCGCCCTTGAATTAACCCCTGAAACTATGATTTTCACTCAGTTTCCCCTCAAGTAGGTTCCAAGTTCAAAAAGCCATCTTTTTTCCATACTTAAGGACAATTTCACATCCATATTTTGTATCTTCTGGTTGTAGCGTTTCACTGAAGCTACATCACACTTGGCCGATATTGAGAGAAATGTTGAAACCCTGGATGCCATGATTTTATGGCCACAGCATTACATCAAATGGAAAATATTTTGATCAAGTGTATCATTTTATGCACATTTCTTAAATTCGGCAGGATTTATTTTGGATCATTGGAAACCTTGGGATCTCAACCTGAATTTAAATTGGGTCTGAAGTTCCTCAGGTTTCAATACGGCAGCTGCAGCTGATGAACTTGTATATGAGACCATAGGCTTTATGGGGTTATTCTGTGATGGAAATGGCAGCAGGAGATTCTCTTCTCTCTTGCAGAGATG
The DNA here is from genome assembly GCA_029692085.1 of Gymnothorax javanicus. Lineage (NCBI taxonomy): Eukaryota > Metazoa > Chordata > Actinopteri > Anguilliformes > Muraenidae > Gymnothorax > Gymnothorax javanicus. Next base: position 21,704,382 of record CM056207.1, on the reverse strand, counting down.
ATGCTGTAGCCTATAGAAAAGCACCCTGGTTGTGATTGGGCGATCAGCACTTTTTAGCGGTTCAGGTGGATGGGTGTTTTTAATCTGTGGGAGTTTTCAGAACCCATATTGCCTCTCCTAGACAAACCACCCCCCCTTGTGCTGTTGAGCTGAAAAGCCAACCTCACTGCAATCGATCACTCACATGGCTCGCATACCGATATAGCGGTATGCCAGAATACTGGGGCTGGGGAGTCGTTTAAAAAAAGAACAATATGAGCATGAAAAAAAGTTTTCTTGTTAAAGTTTTGATTTTTTCAGAACTTTTAACTAGTTTTCAAATTGGTTAGATTCATGTTCACTATTGTTCTGTAGAAGTGAAGGTAATTAATGGTTCTTTTACTAGAACATTGCACTTTTTCAGCTGTAGAGTATAGGAATTTCAAAACATTTGCCGTTTTTCTTCTCAAGGCTTCATTCACACAGTGTGTAGATGTTTCGTTAAAGTATTCGGTAGGTATATCATCGCTAACAAATCAGACGTAGGTGTAGTTTTGAAAAGGGATGACTGATTCAGTAGCTTAGAGTTAGTGAAGTGAATTTTACCAATTTACAGGATCACATACTATCCCCCCTGCAACTCACACACACACACACACACACACACACACAGTCATGAAGAACCTGGAAAAGTCATGGGATTTATAAATCTGGTTTCCAGGACTGGAAAAGTTATAGAATATGTATGATGTTTTGGAAATGTAAAAAATACTTTTGCAAAATTAAAAAAATCCCCCAAAGAATACATACATACATACATACATACATATTTTTCATGCTACATGGAGTAATCAAACATATGAAACTGTTTAGAATGGTCTAGGTGACAGGTTGAAATACTTGTGTGATTGGCTGACATGGGAACTCGCCATCAATGTTGTTCCTGCTTGAAATCCGCTAACAATGGCAAGCCATCTCGACCACTTCAGTGGAAACAGATGGATTTGGGATGGGATGGGGGACAGGTGAAGATGCACTACATGCCGTTGTAGTTTCTGGGCCATTCTTCTGCCATGGACGTAGTGGCAAGATTGTACAAGAGCCTTTGTGAATTATTATTTCTGAGCTTGTTACAGTTATCAATGAATGGCCCGAATGTGCACTGGAAAGAGTATGACCTCCTGCAGACCGAACTGCTAAAAGATGAGAACAAATCATTATTACACATGGGCTCCTGCAGTCTGCTCTTTCTCCATGAGCTGTCTATAAGCAAACTAACAACATAATTCATTTCCAAACTGGAACAGCCTCCGATACTCATCCAAATAGAAACTTGTTTGCTTGACATGAATAGGCTGATGGATGAGAAAATTCAAGAAATAAAAGAAAGTCAATCATAGGGGACAAGAGCGGGGGGGGGGGGAAAATGGTTCATAGCCTGTTAGGTACTTAGATTTTTCTTAATGTTTGGAAACAAATATGCAGTAAAATGCATGTTATTATTGAACACCATATGCTCTAAGTTTTAAGTATTTCAGGTTAATGTTTTGAGCCCTGTTGGCAGCCAAAAATAGGTTTACTATGCAGGCCTTCACAAATGTTTTACTTGTAAAATAGTCATGGAAATTGCACATTAGGTTATGGTAAGGTTTTGGAGTAATTATGAAAATTATTTGGTGAAAATGTGTGGGAACCCTGAATGTAAAGTTAATTTTAGACCCTGATTTGACAGTGCTCACAGTCTCTGAGCTGGGGAGGGGGGGTAGCCTTGAGTTTTATGGTTGGGGGGAATACAGGGATAACCCTCCTGTGACAGGGGTGGGGGGAGGTGATGAAAGGTAGTGGGCATTTGCTGAACAGGATCCCGCGCAGCCGGTGGAGAATTGGACCAGGAATAATGTGTGTGTGTGTGTGTGTGTGTGGGTGTGTGTGGGTGTGGGTGGGGTATGGGGGGGGGTTAGTTCTGTACCACAGCTGAGACTTCCTAATGCTGCCAGTAAAAAAGCTTGCAGTTTGTGAATCACAGTGTGTAACAATGCGTCGTTATACTGACCAAAGTAACCCCTTTACCACTCACCTCCCACCCAGTCTACTGTCAGGAAGCCTATTGAATCACCACCGGCACCACCCAGTCTGAACTGTTAACAGTAACAGCCGGGAGAAATACAAATTCTGAGCGCGTGCTGTATGTCGGCTAACGCGTACGCCACCCCCCTCCCCCTGTATGCCATGTTCGTCGGGGGTGATAGCTTGACGGCTGTAGATTACTTTAGACACCAAAAGGCCCCTGCTGGCTTAACCAAGGTTTATATTACGAGAATCCCCTGTCTGACTGCTGTCCTAAGCCTGGTTTTATTGAGTCCGTCATATTGTGGTTTTTGCACTGGGGAAACCACTACCGAGTGATTCAGAGGCAGCTATAAAATGAGCTCCAGTTTCTGCCGAGGATGGATTATTTTTATGTTATGACCTCATGGCTCAATGAAAGGGGAAAATCTGTGATGACTAAGTTCCACTGTTGTGGTTTAATCCTTTATTTAACCAGAGGAAACCTTAAGAACATTCATGTCTTTTTCAAAGTTGCCTCGGGAGAAATTCCTGAGAAGCGTTGTATGTGAGGAGAGTGAGAGAGAGGTATAGCAGGGCTCGCGCTACCCGTTCGTCAATTCGGAATTGACGATCTCTCCTGCAGTTTGACGATCTGTAAGTCACATTTGACGATAAATTTGACGAAGACCTTTCAAAAGTGGGGTCACGAGATTTGCGCAAATCTGCAATAATATTTGGGGGAGGGGTTAATATATAATATAGGGTCGGCCAAGAAAACACAACTCACAAGCCGACTCTGGCTCTCCGACTCCGCGTACCGCACTCCGTCTCCCGTCCGGGGCGCAAGCTCCAGGAACGTCATGAAGAAGCGCGAAACGAACCGCGTGTAGCCTACTGTACCCTTATGCTGCGTTCAAAACAACTCGGAAGTCGGAAAAAAACGAGCTCCGAGTTGTCAAAAATGAATTGAACGGCGTCGAACTCGGAAATTACAGGTCGGAAACTCGGGTATCATTTCAGAGCTCCGATTTTCCGACTTGACGTCACATTCACCGAAAAATGGCGGATGTGTAGTTTACTTTTAAGCAAATATGGAAGTTTTTCTGATTAAAATACATATGTATGAAATCAATCATATTTCATGGATCACCTGATCGGTTTCGGTTGTTCTTCAGTGTCACGAAAAAACTGGAAACGGCTGTCAGTGTTTTCTTTAAACGCTCCGAGCATTTAAATACAACTCAGCGTCTTTGCAGCATCCATGTTTTTCCCACATTACGACTTCAAAGCACATGAACACATCGAAGTCGGAAGAACGATTTGCCGACTTGGGAACTCCGACCTTCCGACATCACATGAATGCAGCATTATTAGGGCGGAATACTCCACCCACCAGCTCATGCTCGAGCCAATAGACTACGCAGCTGTTAGTGGTACTGATTACAGTTGTTGTTCCTTGAAGCTCAATGGACAGTAAATAACATTTGAAAGTACTTTGTTATCAATATTTGGTCCTTTGTACTGAATAAAAAAGCAAGTTGTTTTTTTGCATAAATCTTTTTTTATTTGCATTTCTTTCATAGGCAGTAGCTTCTTCTGTTTTGCCAAAGCCTTCTGACCCCTTCCTCTTCTTCTGGACTTGGGACCAGCTTCTTTAACCTGTGTCAGTAACTTGCAGATTAAAAAATAATTCATGCAAAAAAGCAGACTGGGAATGAAGCAAGCTAAGGAGAAAGTCCCAAGTGAGGTGGGGTTCATACTAAAAAACCATGCTACTAGCACAGGAAACAAGGAAGGCGAGGCTAAGTCAGAAAGGACAGAGGAAAGCACACGGTCAGATAGGACATTTAACAGCACATGGTTGTAAGTAAAAGCATGATAAAAATAATACAACGACGGTGCAACAAAACCTACAAGAAATTGATTGGTATTAGAGACCCTCACAACTGGACATCAGATAAAAAAAAAAAAGACTAGGGGTAAAGTTATTTGACTAATTGACATTGCTTTTTGGCAAATCATTTGACTAATAGGTTTCAGAAGCCAGCTCTAGCCCTGGGTATAGAACCTGTGTAAAGCCCCTAGAGTGGTTTTGGGGCCACACTCAAGGGGCCCAACTGCAAAATTCTTTCAAATTTTGTCTCCAGGGCCAAGTTGGAATTGCGAGCACCATCAGGGGCTCGAACCAGCGACTCTACTGTTGCCAGTCTGGCAGCCAACCGCTAGGCTGCCTTGTTGCACTGTTAATCGCTGCTGGAACAGGCGCGTGAGGGCAGGTGTGGTTCGCTTGTGATAAACGCACGGACCAGTGGAGCTGTGCTTCCGTCTCGTTACCCCGTTTAAAAACCAGCCCCCCCTGGTTCCCCTTAGTGGTGCCCTGTCCCCCATCTGCAGCTCATTATGTTTATATCTCCTATGTTTATCACCTCCCTCCCCTCTCCCTCAGGGATGGCGCTTTCGCGGTTTGCATGATCCTGTTATGCAGTCCGACAAAGGGCGGTCGGCAGCGTCAACCCGCGAACCAGCTGATCTGTAGCAGATGGGTACACACAGCCCCCCCACGCACACGGACCTAGATTTACAGGCTCCCAGTGCTGACCCTGATAAATGGAGTCAATGTTCTGCTCTCCTACTGCCCACAATAAAATGTAGCCTCATGTATGTTGAAGTATAGCATTAAGTAATGCTATATGTTAAATAATGCTCTGTCCTATTATTACCGATAGCCAGTCAACCAAACAGTCTGATCGGTCTACTAATGCTAACTAATCTCTGCGTGATATCTGAGTGCTTAAGTGAAGGATGAAGGCAAATTGGAGGCGAATCAGACCATTGCCAGCCTGATACAGTCATGAATCTCCAGAACCCCCATATTCCAACAGTACATAAATGCAGTGAGGGGAAAGGAGCATTGCGGTGAATAAAATGAAATGGAGTTGAACACTGGCTGATCAGCGGCTGCAGTATTTGCCCGTTTCTGTTTTTACTCTCATCGATGTATGTTGGATGAGTTTTTCTCCTTTCATGAGGGGGTTCGGTCAGCACACTGACATCACACTCACAATTGTTCCAGACTGGAGAAAACTGTAAAGTCAAAGCCGCACTTCTACCTGGGAAATTTGTCCGGCAAAAACAATGTCTGCTGGTGGAAATCTGGAATGACCTCTGATTTCATTGGTCGATACTAAAACAAAATGTGTGCATGTTTGAGAGAGAGACTGAATTGATATGCACCGTATGCATTTGCATATGTGCTTTTGTATGTGTGTGTGTGTGTGTGTGTGTCTGTGTTTCTGTGGAAGAAGGCTTTGTGTGTTGTATGTGTGTGCATGCTTATCTTCACATGAATGGAGAGACAGAATCTGTGTGGTTGCGTGTGTGTGTGAGTGTGTGTGTGCAGGTGTGCAGGTGTGTCCGTGTGTATGTGTGTGCGTGTCAGCGTGTTTGCACGTGTGTGTGTGTGTGTGTGCGTGTTTTTGTGTGGGCGTGCATGTGTGTTTGTGTATGTGAGTCCCTCCACTGCATCAATTTGCTGCGGTATATTTTATCTTTAGTCTCTGGATGTTTCAGGATTCTTTAGGAGTTCCTCAGTGTCACCAAAGATGGGTCAGCCTGATCTATCTCACATTACATGGGCAGCCATGTCTCCACACATAGGATTCTGTGTCTTATTATTCCTGACAGAGGAGGCAGATAATCTACCCCCCACCATCTTCACCAAGACAAGCTGGGGGCGGGGAGGCACAGTGTTGCCTCTTTTATGAAATTCACAGAGGACGCATTTTTCCTAACCCCCAGAAGGTGGAAACTTGTAAACCCTCCCACCCTCACCCCCTCAACAAATTAACTGCCGCAAGGAGGGTTTTTTTCATTAGGCGGGAACACATGCACCGTCAGCTCAGGAGGGAGGGAAGGGGGTGCACACAGACCGAAAACACTACATTAACCCAGAGATGCTTCAGGGGATGCAGTGACATCTATTTGCCAGCAGGTGGCAGCATTGAGCTCAGAAGAAACGGCTGCGACCGAGACTGATTTCACGAGGCTGCCCTCGATAGGAAGGGAGAGAGGGATGAAACGTAAAAGCTCTGTCAGGTGACGGAATGATTCGGCACCAGTACGGGCACATTTTCCTGAGAAAGAACGATTAAGCCCACTTCCGTTCCCCCTCTAACTGCTGTTTATAGGGTGACTAATTGCAGGTTTGGAGGCTCATTGGCGGCATCTCCATGGATGTATGTCATGTATCTGTCACTCACGGCATGTGCGGTTCTGACTGTATTGCACTGTAGTTTAGAGCACTTGGGCCCTTGCTGTACCTCTTCCGTGCTTTGAGTTTGGGACGGGGTATTAATAAAAAAAACATTATTATCAAATGAAAGCATGACAATAATATAACTGGTTTATACATCCCTCAGTAAGTGTGCAATGAGTGACTAAAAGTGGACCATGTGGCATGTGCTAAGATGCCAAGTGCAGCACCTGTGTTCTGTGTGCCATGGATCACCTGTCTGCGCACATGTGCGGGACACAGTGGGGGTTAAGGGCCGATCCCCTGCAGGGGTCCTGCCTGATCCGCAGTGCTGTTCCGCCATTTTCTACACCCTGCGATCTGCTGCAAGCGAGTGCCATTCAATGTTTCTGTCTGTGGTCTGTTGTGTTTGTGTGTGCGTGTGTTGTATGGAAGAGGAGCTTGAGGTAGTCATTGTTTGCTTTGCAAAAAAAGTGGGAGAGCATTGAAGATCCATGGTAAATGGGTTTTGTTGTTTCAATCACAAATCTGTCTCTTTCTTCAGATGTGTCTAGACGCACTCCCCTCCTCCCCCCGCTGTATGCTAGGGGGGTCTCAATCCAAGTGTCACGTATATATCAAGTAACCAGCGGGTGTCTTTCATCCTTCGTCTCTCATAATTCACTCCTCTCAAAGGTGTAGAAGAGGTGTATTTTTGACGCTCGCCATCTGCGCCGCGTCTGTAGCTGTAGCTGTCGCGTAGCGCGCCTCTCCCTGATTAAATCATTAAATGCCAGCGCTAGCTGCATTCCGACAAACTGAAGGAACGGTTCTCTGTGTGCCTGCTGGAGTAGCTGGTTAATTAGCGCACCGTTGTCAGTGAATATATCTGTCGGTTCGAAAGAGCGGCTGAGCGCTCGTTTGTAAACGCGCGTCGCCTGAAATGACAGTTATTCCTCTGGCTTTTAAATGGGATGGATTTCTGCTGTTTGTTTTTGCTGGCACTCACGCTACATTGGGTTATTTATCTATGGTAATGGGCTGTGTTTGTCTCGCACACCTGAGGCCGATTTAAGAAGTGTAAGATGTGCTTTTGGAGTTGATTTTTCAGGACCGAGACGTCTCAATCGATATTGCAGTTGGTGTTCGCACCTCCCCCAGCAGTTCTGCGTTGTTCTTAAGCCCGATGGGATGTTTCCTAATAGGGATTTGGATCCCTATGGAGTTAGTAGCATTCCCACAGTGGAAAATTCCCAGAACAGGGAGTGGTTTCATCAAGGCCCTTACACTTTCCTGCTTCAGGTCCTCTAAAAATCTCCATATGCATCCATCCCTGTCTCTCGCTCTTGCTCTCATTCTCTTCGTCTCCCTTTCTCATTATCCCCTTCTGCCTCTCTCTTTCCCCATACTTTCTCCCTCTCCCTCCCTCTTCCTCTAGCTCTCTCTCTCCCCCCATCTCTCTCCATCCCATTTATCATGCTCTACAGGTGAATAAAGGGCAGAGCGATCTGATGACAGAGGAGGCAGAGATTGAGTGAAAGAGTACATGTTATTCTCGCTTACACAGCCTGTCCGCCCACCATTCTGTCGTTCAGCTGACTGATAGCCGACGTCCGGGGCCTTACACAGACATTTTGGTGGGAGCGGGGACTTTGAAACACATGAAGTGTTGAAAAATGAAAATAAGACGAAAGGTACATGGCGTTTCCTTAAAGAGACACTCACCCAGATCTATTTGTGTTCTACGGACAGTAACCTCAACTGCAATGCTCCGTCTGTAGACAATGTGTCTTCAGTACTGGTAGTTGGCCTTCTGCAAGATTGGAGAGAGCTGCTTCCTTTGGATGTATTCAGTTTCTCTCTTTCTTTCTTTATTCTTATTCGGTCATTTCTGGCCATTGCAATGCGATCAGAAGATTAGCAGAATTTATTGACCTAGGCTACATATTCCTCACTAAGGGTTGGTCTCCCAAAAATGGACCCACAACATGAGATGATGTTACTTTTGGTTAAATTGCATGGTGTCAGGTGCTGCTTCATAAAAACAAGGCACCAGACTGTATCTGATCAGCAACTCTGGCGTCACTTAGCTGCCATGTTATGCAGCTAAAATTATGAAATTTGTAACTACACTATGATTGGTTAAACTCGCCCATTCAAATCTGAGTTTTCTGAGTCACTCGAGTTGCGTAGACCTGCATTGTATGTAATGGACATTGGGTTGGCGAGAGCTATTGTGATGAATTTTGTGACCTGTTATAGCCTCACAAGAAAGAATAAGATGCCACACTCGGCATTGGCAGGCACGCACACACTTCCAAACTCAATTATCTGTCAGATCGAGTGAGGTGTGGTGCAGCCTGACTTATGAATAGCGTTATGTCTGTGTGCCGTCTTGTTTTGTCTTTTTTTTGTGCAGTGCCCTCATTGGCCTGTATCTGCAACAAGGCTATTATTACTAAATACAACTGGAAGTAATACAATAACGAAAGGATTTTGTTAATAAAGATAACAAAACAAAAAGCCTATGTGAGTCAGACAAAATAAATTGGATTTTTTTTTTTAAATTACCCACTCCAAAACTTCCTGGAGTAAAATAAAATGGCTGGAAACAAAAATGGGTTGTTTCTGTTTTATTTATTAAATATCTGGCCTAAAGCCTGTCTGTTTATACCAGCAGAACAGCAGTGCCTGTACTCTGGATCAATGTTTCCACACTGAGCCTCTGTTACTGTCACTAGGAAGATATAACGCGTTTATTAAATGTATAACCTTTGACTGTATTGATGTGTTTCTATTTCAAATGGCTAACAAAGGAGGCTACCACTGCAAAGAAAGGGGGCACATATAGGCGTAACGTTACTAAGACCAAATTATAAATTGCATATTTATTTGTTCTTCCTGACAAAAGGATTGTCGTTCATTTGTAATAACTAGCAAGACTGGCGTACTTGTGGGCAGGCTTTAAGAATGGCATAGCCAAAATTTATCTGTTCAAATGAATTTATCTATTTAGAACGTTCAAGACTGAATGGAGTTGTTTTAATGGTGATTTTTAATGGTGAATTTGCAAGATAAAGGGCAGTTTAGTTCCCAATATCGTCTAACATGTGCTAGTGATGTACATGGCTGCTTGCATCTACATTTTGTGGCTCATAGCAGAGTATCTCATTGGAGGGCGAGCAGACCTGCAGACCTGCACTGCGAGGATTGGGGAGGAGCGTGGCATATTGTGATTTTGCATTAGATTTAAAATGGGGTGAAGCAGGGTTGCGTGATGTTTGTATGATCCAAGTATAACTAACCATGGCAAAGAGGGCACTGATCGAGTCCGAGAGACAGAACGGTGTGGGCTGAACGACTTGGCTATCTGTGCACATGCTTGCTAAAGTCCGTGTCGGTGCATCACAGAATCAACTGTGGACTATGACACCAGAGAGGAAATCAAGGCTGTCACTGTCATTATGTGTTTATTATGTGAAATAAAACCATAATGTTCATCATCCCTCTTTCTTGTTGCTGTTTTCTTTGTTTTGACCCAATTTGCTCATATGAACAAGGCTTTATGAATGATCTGTGAACTTGTCCTCTCACTGTAAGTTCCTAGGAATTTGAAATGGTCTGTCTGCCAATTGGCAGCAATTCAATGCAAAATAATTCTGTATGTATGTATATGTATATATATATATATATATATATATATATATATATATATATATATGGTAATACCTGGGTCAGGATTTCTACCCTGTGCCCAAATGTTTTAAGACTTCCTTAGACCTGCACTGGCCTTAATGCAGTGAGTTTGGGTCCCCTTGGCAACATGGTGATTGCGTCCTGTCATGCATGTGTGTGTGTTTGTGTGCGAGAGAGTGTACATCCCTTTGCGTGTGATTGTGCTGAGAAGAGGTGTTTTCTAAAACTAAATGTTTTCTGGTTCGTCTGAGCCATTGAGAAGACTGACAGCACAACACCTTAATTCCTTTCTGCAAACACGAGAAATGCCACAGGTCGTCTTCCCTTTGTTCATGTGGAAGTGATCGGTATTGACTGGAGAAAGCACCTATTGTTTCCCAAGGTGTGCGGCATTTTTGAAGCAACATTGCGATGGTGCGCTGAGAGACTCGTTTTGAGGTGGAGTGGGGGAGAGTCTTCAGGTGTTAGCTCAGAAGGCGCCGGTGCTTTAACGATCGCATCGTGATTAAATTATTATTAATCCACACCCATTGACCGCCATGACATTTCTATCATTTTTATCATATTTCTCTCTCCAGCAGTCTCTCTGCCCTGTTTCTCTCCATCTCCCTCTCCCTGAGTGCTTTACTCTTCCTCCCTCTTTCTGTGTCACTCCTGACCCCCCCTCCACCACCACCTTTCATCCCCCTTTCTCCTAAATCGATCTCTGTGAGCGAGCGAAAAGGCTAATTACAGTAGATTTTCTGGGATTGACAGAAATACTTCATTCGTTTTCACTCTGGTTCCATCCATCATTCTCCAAGCTCGAGCAGCCGGTTAAACACCCCCCAACTTCCTTCCCCATGTCTGTAGAAAATGATGAAATGAGGGGTGGTCTATATATAGGTCTACTGCTGCAACACATTTTTCACAATTTGACTGCCAAATAGATTTCAGAAAGTGATTTGGATAAAAGGGCATAATAATTAATTTCAATAATAATATTAAAACCTCTTCTCGTTGGATTGCAGTGAGTGAACAGTAGATTAATGAACCACAATCACATATTCACTTCATTAGTCGCTTAAAGGCAGCAAGGACTTGATTCAATCTGACCTCAATGAAGTTGGTCAATGGTCTTCCTTTATGTTTATTGGTGAAATCAACTCTGTAAATTCCTCATAATCTGTTCCCTAAGGTTAAAAGAAACTTGCTTTGTGATTACCTGGGAATTTAGCCGAGACTCATCAGCGAAATAAACCGCTCTCACAGGGCTGGGAGCAAAGGGAGGTGTTGCGTGTCTTTATCTTCTTGAGTTATCACCCCCTGAGCACTCTAGAATCTAGAATAACTTGAAGTGTACATCTCTTAGCATTTCACCAGTGTTAAATAAACAGCGAGCACCTCATTATTATCCCCATGTGTAAAATATGCATGTAATTATTGCCGCAGGCAGTGGCTGGCTACTAGGTTTCATGGAGCTGAAAACAAAGTGTGGGGAGGGGAAGGGCATATTTGAAAGCACAGTGTACTTCTCTAAACCATTGCATAATGTACCTCGTGATTTGTTGGTTAGGTGGTGGTTAGAGCGGCAGTAACCACTCCAGTTCCTGAAGATTTGCTATCTTGTCGATCCCATCTACCCTGAGCTGTATTTGGCACACTCGTTTGATTCTGTTAATTGGTACCTCTAATATTTAGCTAGGGAAGGACATGTGCCATATGAGGGCTGGCATGAAAGCCAACTGGACCCTAGATCTGATACAACCACAGTCCACTCCCGGACGAGCCCCCATTTGTCTCGACCATTGAACCAGGTGGCTACAGTTTCTAGGAACAAAGTTGGTTTGTGTTTTTTCAGAGTAGATAAAACTTCTACTAAACCATTTTTGAAGACAATCACATTCACTCTATTTTTGTCTCTACTCAGATGGAGGAGGGGAGTCGAAATATCCGCCTCGGCACACTCATCGCCCTCATGGTTGAAGAAGGTGAAGACTGGAAACGGGTGGAGATCCCTGCTGCTGAGGTTGCTCCCCCTGCAGGCCCCACCTCACCAGCAGTGGCTCCGCCCCCTGACCCCGCCGCAGCCCCGCCCACTCAGGCCGTCCACAGCGCAGCTGCCTCCGGGGGCGAGTGAGTGACAGCCCGGTCGCCTCACGTCGCCTCGTGACGTTTTCTCGCCCGCCCTCATCTAAAGAATTGCTGACTAGGATTCTTGCATGCAAAACTAAAGAACAGCCTCGGGGGTTGTTTGTACTGCAAACACAGTCCTGAAAAGGGAGAAGGGCCTCAACAACACTGCTTCAAAGCTCCACACATTTGATTTGCAAACACCGCTTTACCGAGGCTCAATGTACACTGGGGTCACGGGGTTCATCTTTTTTTTTTTTTTCCATCGTTGTGCAATTTAAATGAAACCTAATCAAACAAGCACACCTCATTTCTAAAGAATTTTCTTGTTCAGCTAAGCCCTGAACTTAATAAGCGATTGAAAACCAGTGAAATAGTTCAGACCCACTATTCATAATGCACATGCGTCCCACTAAACATCACTGCTAAACATCCATAACTGAGAGTGTGAGTGAGTAACTACAGTTAGTAACGTATAGACCACGGCGGCAGTTGCTGAGCGGCGTGAGAAAAAGATGTTAACCATTCAATCAGGAAGTTGGAATCGTTGTATTTTAATAGCCTGCAATGAACCCAGATTCAGAGCCAATTCCTGGCTGTTAAGTCCAGGAATTAATTGAATGGAAATTAATTACCTGAGAAGTGGACTAATGTCTTTCCATTGGAGTGTTTTAACTATGAATTTGCAGCCAAAATGACTCTGATTAAACTGAGACATAAATTTCCAGCCACACCATACGCTGCTGAGTGTGAGTGTGTAAGAGAGTTTGTGTGTGTCTGTGTGACCATGACTGGAGTTGGTTTCTTTACACATTAAGCTCGGAAGTTGACATGTTCTTGGTTATGGGTCACTGCAGACAGGTGTACAGTTTGCTGGCAGTATAGATTGTGCTTACTCCCGCTGGAACAGACACAATGAACCTTGACGGAGGTCAGTACCAAAGACCTCCAGCACATTGTGTGCGTCTGAGAGCTGATGGTCATGGAAATGTGTTTGGGTGGGGGGCTGGTTGGGGGCAACGGGGCGTAGGTTAGTGTCTGGGGGAAATTCGGAGTAGGTAAGGCATACCAAGCTTCCCCCCCCGTGTTCAAAGCAGTAACTCAAACCAGCGGGTCCAGTAGAAGGCTTCTATAGGAATGATTATAGCCTGCTCAGGGGTGCCATTTTGTAGGTCAGACAATTATTGTAGATCAGTCATGCAGTAGGCATTTATTTAAACCTTAATTTGGTACTCTGAATTCTAGTTCTTGGCAGCGCAATTATCTAACTGCTCAATCTTGTGTGCTTTATTAGGTTTGATTTGAAAACCTACGAGGTGGTATATCTCCAGGAATGGGGCTTGACAGCCTTGCTGTATGTGGAGGGGGGGTGGCCTCAACTGGGGAAAGTGGGTAGAAGAAGAGTGCTCATTGGCTGACTGTGTATTTGTGGCATATCTTTCTCCAATCACAGGCTGAGACTGAGCCCAGCTGCCCGCCACATCCTGGACACGCACGGTCTGGATCCAAATTTGGCCACACCTACTGGCCCCAGGGGCCTCATCACAAAGGAGTGAGTGAGCGAACGTTTCCTGTCGGGCGGGGGGGGGATGGGATGGGTTAACCTGATTATGGACCCCCTATAGCATATGGTGGGGATATTATGAACATGGTTTGCAATAGCCAGATTTGTGGCGGTAATAGCCAAAATTGTATTTGTGAAAACAATATTAGGAAGTATTATGCAGCTTTGTGGTCATAGAGAGTGAATTATCTGAGGTCGCAAAATCCGGTCAGGAGGTGTCTCCAAGAGACGGGGAGGTCGGCTGGAAGGTCGGTGTGGTAGCGAGCGACGGGCCGATGTAATCATGCGCCCTTCCCAGAGGACTGAGGTCCTGAGTGCGTTAAAGCCTTCATCGGAGCGCGCTCACACCACAGCGAAGGCGCAAACTGCCGCACATCACCTCTAATGGCCGCCCGCTGTCACCTGGTCGACTGGGAACCAGCCGCCAATGATGAATCCCTCCGCTGGGGCTGTGGTCGGCGCGGCAACATCGCACCATGGAGACTGCTGGGGAATCTCATTACGGGGTCTCTGTCTCCACGGCAACCCAGTCTCCAGGATTCGCCGTGCCCATAGAAACGGACCGTGTGTGTTTGCGTGTGACGGAAATTGGGAGGAATCGAGCAACTCCGATTCCTCCTCAAAGTTGAGGACTGTAAAATCCCCCCCAAACCAAATGTGTGTCTCACCGTTGATGGAGTTGAGAAAAAAAAACTGATAAAACGGTTCTGAAATTCATTCAAAAATTCCGTTAGTCATTAAGTGGGCTGGTGATGACTCTGTAGGTGCTGTGGTTGGTGATAACGGTGTGGGTTCTGAAGAGGAAGCTTGTGCAATGAGCCCTGGCGGAGCCACCGCAGTAGAGAAGAGGTTGAATTTCCGCTTGCTCTTGACTATTTCACTTCACCTTGCATGATGGGGCTCTGCCAAGCCAGGACCTCAGTGTGGAGGTGACTGATGACCCCTTTGCCAAAAAATTCACCCCATGTTTGAGCATTCTTTAAGAGCTGAAGCTGTGCTACTTTCCTCCTGGTAGGCTGTACTCTAATGGAAGTGCACACACAAACGGTGCTTTCTGGTCAATAACCACGCAATGAAATGTTTGGTGTCAGTTCATCACTTACAGAGCTTATGTGGCTCTAAATGGGATCAAGTGTACAATATGTTCAGCAGTTTAATGGTCAGCGTCGTGTGTGTGTGTGTGTGTGTGTGTGTGTGTTTCTGTTCGTGCTAGTACTGCACTTCGCGAAAAAAAAACTTCTTCCCCCTCATCTAGTTGGAGATCTATAGCTTTTGAAAGTCCTCTCTTCCTCTCTCTTCATGTTTCTCGCTCTCTCCCTCCATCACTCCTCTGCGCTGTACCGTCCTCCTCTCCGACTCAGACATGGGAAGACTCCGCCCCTTTCCTCCTGTTTGTGAAGGAGGCAAACCCGATCTGAACAGAATGTACATTAGAGGGGAATGACCTCATTGCATGTTATATAAGGAGAGGGGGTAGGGGGGCCACAGGTGAGGCAGTGGTGCTAAGGGGCCACTTAAAGGGGATACAGGTAAGCGAGCAGTTGGGTGGAGGGGGCTTTTGGCGGTGGGGACACACCCAGGCTTGTCTGTCTTCTCCCAGACTAAAATCTACTCTCCTGGCCCCTGGTTATATAATCCACCGTAAAACCCCTGATTTTTCTTTGATGAGGAACTGCGGGTTTGTTGATTGTCTCGGTTTATTATGTTTGCTTAACAGAATGTTGAAGCAGCGCTTGATTAATTTCCCCAATAATAGTAATGAACAGGATGTCTGTAAATGCAGACTTTCACCTTAGTACGTCTGTCTGATAAATGGATCGATGTAAAATGATTAAATACTGATATGTCGAGCACAGCATGTCATGTACGGTTGCACTTTCTGGCCCACAATGCATAGCGGAGCGTAGAAGGTGTCCGCTGTAAATGATTGGGGGGGGCAATAAACCAATCAGTGGGCGATAATGTGACGTTCTAGACCAGACTGAGTGTCTTTGTGGCACTCTGTATCGGCAGTTTGAGAAAAAAGGACCGTTAAGACGAGGGGGCGCAGCGTTCCCCAGAAACTGGAAGTGGTCGGGTGGGGGGGGGAGCGGGTGAAAGACCAGCGATCATGACACATAGTGTTTGTCCTTGACAAACAGGATTGTGAAACGACTCTTCAGCCTCACAGGTTAGCTTATTCTTCTGCACTGCCGGAGGCGTTGGTCCGGGGCCTTCACGTGCACATGTTCAACACACGTTTCAGACGTGTTTGCCTTTTTTTTTTGTTTGCGTGTACATGCATGTATGTGATGCCGTATGCGTGTGCATGTGCTGTATGTGTTTTTTGTGGTTGAGTACTTGACTGCGCTTGTGTGTGTATTTCTGTTTGATTGTGCATGTGAGCACACACATGCTTACATTTTTCTGTATAAATGTACACGTATTATTTTTTTTTTTTAATTTCTTTTTTCTGTGGGTTAGTGGAGACATGGTGTTTGTATAGAATCCAGTTAAGTCAATAGTCTTTGGCTGTTTTTACTTTGGAATTCGGTATATTTGTCTACGTATTGTTCAGGTTCAATTGCGTATTGAGCAGATTGATACACTGTATTTTGTGCCATTAAAATGCTGGAGTTTAATGTGGTGTTGTTTAATAATCCATCACATGAACTCTGCATAATAAAGTCAGTGTTCAAGGCCATTCAGTTGGGGGTTGTTGCTTTGGAAGAAATGTATGAATTTATCCGGAGGGGTAGTACATATTGATCTTCTCTGTCTGCTCTTTGTATTGTCTGTCAGTCGCTCTGTGTGTTCTTATTTCTGTTGCGTGCTTGAGCCGGTGCCATTTTACAGTTAGTTCTGAGTGTATGTCTTTGTTCTGGTGCCTCTAATTGCATTTGCTTGTGTATTGTGTTCATACAATTAAATGTTTATGCTGTGCTTGTGACAGATTTTTTATTTATGCTGATCCATCTCTGGTCTTATTATAGCCAATTCTTAAAATAACTTCAGTGTGCAGTTTTCAATTGTCTGGCATAATGCATCAAGCTATCAATGTTTTTGTTTCATTTTATCTCGATGTGGAAACTTACGGTATGTTTCATGTTGGTGTCAATTTCTATAGTTCCGTCAATTCATAATGCCAGTACATGCCAATGTGTCAAAGTACATGCGTGTGTGTGTGTGTGTGTGTGTGTGCGTGTGTGTGCGTGCGTGCACAGGTATTTCTACCTCTTTTCGGGACCAAATGTTCCCACAAATGATGTCATACCATATTTTTTCATCCTTATTTGGACACTTATTGGCCTTCACACTGTAACTGAGCTATTTTAGAGTTAGGGTATGGTTTGGGCTAGGATCAGGCTCGTAGTGTTAGCTGTTAAGGTCAAGATAAGGGGTAAGAGAATGAATGTAAGATGTAAGTTTATGGGATGTTCCCACAAAACACGAAAACGCTTCGTGTGTGTGTGTGTGCGTGCGTCCGTCCGTGTGTATGAAATAGGTCTGTGGTGCCTGCAGGTGTCTGTGGAGGATGCATTACCTGCACACAAATCACAGCAGGCTGCTGAGCCATTAATAAGTATGCCCTCAGCCCTCTCATTATTTAAAGCAGTCTGGTCCGTATGAAAATACCAGCACTGATCAGGCCCTAACTCTCCGCACCATTGTGAGACTAGAGCAGAACGAGCCCGCCGAGCTTTGTGGATTATTTTGAGAGATTTTTTTTTTTTCCCCTCTTTTAAACATTCAGAACAAGCTGTACACTGGGGGGGCAAGGTAGGGAGGGGCGGTGGGTGGAGGGGCAGGATTAAGTCAGCCCGTTTGATTTATTTGGGGTGGGGGGGCAAGCACAGGGCAGGGGGTAGCTTTTTCCCTCTTTTTTTTTTTTTTTTTGTTTGAAGTACAATCGGCGAGTTCAGTGAGCTTGCATACTGAGTCCTGCAGCTGCCTACTCCTTTTGTCAGGTGTGAATAGCGGGTGGGTATTTGATTCGATCTTGCTCCAAGACTTGAGAAAGGGGAGAGGGTGCATGGGTACAGGTTTTCCCTTGGGGCAGATGTATGTTTTCTGACCTGGAGTACCGTATGTCTCAGTCCGTTAGACTCTAAAACCCCCACGACAGACAGGCAGCCATGACAGTTGGCTAACTGTCAGGCAGGGTCTTAGGACATACAACCAGCATTCAAGTCTTGTTGTCTTGATGTAATATAGTACTAGAGGAAGCAAATTTAGTCCATGTTTTGTTGTAATACAACGGAATACAGTAACGATTTGGAATAAAGTATGCATTTGAGTCTGCCTGTTTTGGTGGAATACAGTATGCATTTGAGTCTGCATGTTTTGATGGAATACAGTATGCATTTGAGTCTGCATGTTTTGATGGAATACAGTATGCATTTGAGTCTGCATGTTTTGATGGAATACAGTATGCATTTGAGTCTGCATGTTTTGATGCATTACAGGAATACAATATGCATTTTAGTCTGCCTGTTTTGGTGGATTACAGAAATATAGTAAGAATTTGAGTCTGCTCGTGTCATTCAGGAATACAAGAAGAATTATATTCTGCCTGGTTGGTGCAGTATAGGTGTACAGTAAACAAATGGAATCTGTGTTTTTGTTGTAATATTGAAATACAGACAGGGAAATGTTCAGTTTTGGAGAAATGGATAAATCGGCGAGTAAAAAACAGACACCTTCACCCCTGTATCCAGGCAATCTCCGTGCTCGGTCTGTGAGACAGATTGGGGAGGGGGTGTGGAGGGGAGATCAGTTTAGTATTCCAGTCACCTCCTCTTAGGCATCCAGAATCTCTACTGGTAAGGCTGTCAGTGGGGAGTGTTTTAGAGAAAAACAGGGAGAGGAGTGTGTTGGAGCAGCAGATGTGCGCGTCTCCGTGCACTAACCCCCATTGTGTTACACGGCATCTGAACCTGCTCTTCCATGTATTCTGCACTAAGGAACACGCATGTGCTGTGAACATATTGCTATCTTCCCTTACCCCCATTCACAGCCTGGAGATAGCGTAGGGAAGCAGACAATTTTTCCTCTTCCCTTTCTCATTTATTTCGTTCAACTGAGATTCGCGAGTATTTCGATGGAGAGAGTTTCAAAAGGCTGTAATCAGTTATTATTCAGTCTGTGTGAAAGTATACACTCCAGTTAATTTTGACTGCCTGCGCTGTAATGTGAGGGTATGACCATCCATAGCAAAGTGAAAATTGGAGTGAAATGTTGAACAAATTGCAGCCTTCGAAAGCAGTATTTCTGTCCAAATATTTGCTCAAGCCCTGCATTGTGCTTGTGGCATTTGGCAACACCGTCCCCTAAAAATCTGTCGTTGACTTCCTTATGAATTTCTGTCTATTCCCATTTTCCTCAT
Organism: Gymnothorax javanicus; assembly: GCA_029692085.1. Taxonomy (NCBI): domain Eukaryota; kingdom Metazoa; phylum Chordata; class Actinopteri; order Anguilliformes; family Muraenidae; genus Gymnothorax; species Gymnothorax javanicus. The sequence continues at coordinate 21,685,386 of CM056207.1, read as the reverse complement.
ATTCTGTTTAATGACTCAACATTTGTCAGAGGCCCAAATTGGTTGCGAGTTGAGATTTTTTTCCCCTTCTTTGTCCTTTTTTTGTCCTCCCTTTTCTCCTTCATCTCACAACTTTTATTCAGACGGTCCACCCACATAAAGGTGGGCTCGCCTGAGGCGGCCATCTACATGTACCTGCCTGTGAGTAATCCGGACAAACCGCTCTGGCCTTTACCTCCCTGTAATTATGAAATCGCTCTTAATGAGGCCTCTGAGTCTCATGTGAGTGTGTGTGTGTGTGTGTGTGTGTGGCTGGGGGGGGGGGGTGCCAGCCGATGTGAGTGTGGATGCCCGTAAATGGGACTAGGGAACAATTTAAGGGAAGGGAAGGTGGGGGGAAGTTGTTTGAGGAAGAGTTCTGGAGACAAAGGACGTACGAAGAGCTGCCGTTGGCTGGGCGCCCAGGGGAGTGAGCGAGGGAGAGATCACACCTGAGTCCTGTCCACTACACTCTGGCAGGTTCTGATGAAGTATTAGACTTGGACAGCTAAGATGGAGGGAGGGTGAATCGGGGAACTTGGAAATGCTCCTTAAACCTATGTAAAGTAGTTTGTAATAAAATATATGCAGTCGTGAGTTGTGTACTGTTAAAACGGATCTGACCTGTCGAGGCATGGGCTTCACGAGACCTCTGAAATTGCCCTGTGGTATCTGGCACCAAGACGTTGGCAGCGGATCCTGCAAGTCTGCAAGTTGCAAGGTGGAGCCACCACTGATTGGATGTGATGTTCCAGCATCTCCCACAAATGCTTGATTGGATGTAGATCTGAGGAATCTGGAGGGCAGGGATGCACCCTGAACTCATTATGTTCCTGAAACCATTCCTCAGCAATTACTGCTGCGTGGCTCTGGATTATCCTACTGCCATTAGGGAAACCTCTTGCCATCAAGGAGTCTACCTAGTCCATAATGATGTTTATGCACGTGGCGCATGTCACATTGACGTCAATGTTGATGCACACACCCAGGTTTTCCCAGCAAAACATTGCCCAGAGCATGACGCTCCCTCCAACAGCTTGTTTTCCTCTCCCAGTTCATATTGGTGCCATCTCTTGCCATCTCGGTAAACGGCACACATGCACCTGTGTAATCACATGATGTGAAAGAATACTGGACTTAATGCATGGTTGACAGGTATGCATTATTAATGAAAACTGGCCACACCTGATAATGTTGAGGGTTTTTAGAGTTCTGTAATGATAATTTAAATAAGTGATTGAAAACGGGTCGTGCCCAATCGTTCATTTTAAGGGGTTGTTTGAGCTTCCCCTCTTGCCGCCACTGATGGGGACTCTGACCATTCTGTGGCGACGCAGCCCCATATGCAGCAGAGGAGGATGCATTCTGTGTTGTGACCCATTCCTCCCGTAACCATCATTAACATTTACTGCGAGTTGCGCGGCAGTAGCCCTTTGGTCAATTTGGACCAGGCAACATGACCTTTGTTACTCCGGTGCTCTGATGAGCTTCACACGGGTTGGTGGTTTGTTCCTCTTCAAATCACTATAGGGAGGTACTCACCATTTCTGACTGAAAACGCATGTCTTGCTGTTTCTGAGATGCTCAGACTAGGTGGTCTGGCCACAACAATTTCGCTCTTATCAAAGACCTGTAGGTATTTTGTGCCCGCCGATTTCTCTGGCATCTAACTCATCGACTACAAGAACCGACTGTTCGCTTACCTTCTAACATATCCCGGGCCTTGACCACCATTCTGTCATCCCCCCTCTGCATTGTACCCTTAAACCATTATTCGACTATGACAGAAACTATCCAACGCATGAACCAAAGAAGGTCCTTCTTTATGGGATTTCAATAAAATTTGGGACCAGTCACCTCAGGAGTGCTCAATCACTCTCCTCTCCCCCGCAGTTGTGTGTCCTGTACAGGCCTAATAGGACGTTCCCTAACTGCATGTGCGATCCCTGTGGAGTTTTTAGCATTTCTGCTGTGGAAAATTCCCAGGCGAGGGAGAGGATTTTCGAGCAGATTCCACTGCCTGCCAGGCACTCTGCTAAAATCACCCACCCTGCCTCACTGGCGCTGCTGTTTCAGGTTCAAATTTGTGTTGCCTAAACATGCGCACATGCAACCAATAACAAGTAAGAGGAAGCGTAGCATAACATTGGAAACAAAGTTAATTAGCGATTTGGGCCTAAATAGCCATGTGCTATGGAAACCATGTGCGATGAGGGAAACTAGACTTGAGGATTACTTCTCTCAGGTTGCAGCTCGTGGAGGCCATTGGCACGCCACTCTTTTCTTTTGCTTTCTCTGCTTGCATTTCTGTCTGCTTTCCTCTTTCCTCTATGTCTCCATTCTAGATTGTGTCTCTCTTCCAGTTTAGTTCTTCGGGCGATACAAACAATGGGAATAGAGGCTGTGTTCTAATATAAGCTCTAGGGATGTATAAATTCCTCCTGTTCCAACAGCAGTTATGTTGGTATGTCGTATTGTGGGGTCTGTGTGGGGTCGTATTGTGGTAGGAAGGTTTCGGAGAAAAACCGTTATATCAGTGCCTCTGACGAGTTCATCAAAACACCCACTGCCGATTAAAACAGTTACGAAACACCGTAAAATGATCACAGGTGTGCCACTATAGGGAACTATGTGCATATTGTCCTGTTCTCCCTGTCTATGTACCTTTTGCTGAAGTGATTCTTGCTCTGAGGGTTTACTGTGCTACCTCAGTGAATGCACCTGGATGCTTTTTGCTGGTTTCAGTTGTTCATTCCGTCAAGTACGGGGAACATTAATTTGAGAATATTTTATGCTGACTCGAGCATTCCTTTCTGTTCAATCATTTAAGTGCTTTCACTTAAGCATCTGATGTTAAATCCTCAACCCAGAAATGTAATATTAATAGTATTTAAACTATGTATATGAACACGTATACCATTTTAACTCTTTAATTATTAGTGCAAGTATCGTCTCACATGGTATTTAGAATATTCGCTCCACCAGCTTGACTTGCAAAGCACTGGAGAACCAGGAGTGCACTTTCAACACTTGAAATGTAAATGATTAACCTTCAAGTGCCATGAAAACAATGCATGCACTGGCAAGAAGGGATGGACCACAGAACATAGTGTATATGGTCCTACAAAGCAAATGACTAAGCAAACTGGAAATACAAAGCGCGTTGGTTAACTCTTCTACTTTATACATTGGATGAAATACTGCACTTGGTTTAACATTTTTCTTGCCTTATCTGTTTAACTCTGAACCTGCAATGTTGAACAACAGCAATGATTTACACCAGTAATACTTTTCTCAAAATGTAATGTCACCATTCACCTTTCACATGAGCGATTAACACTTGACTCGCGACTTTTGATACCAAAGCCAGTCTTTTTTGAGCAACGGCCATTGGAAGTTCTGCTGGGGGCGTGTGGTGCCGTGGAGTTACCATACACTGTATGTGTCACTGCTGCATTACCAGGATTGCAAGGATCTTCTTTTTATCCTACGTCATGGTCCGTTTCCTGTTGTCAACCGCATCGATACCAGGAAAGTGTCTTCACTTGAAAAACAGTAATTCAGGAGGGCGGATTTTTTTTTTTTTTCCTTGAATAACACTGTTTGTACGCTGATCTGTGATCAGCCGGGATGGCAGCCCTGCCTCGGGGCCATAATGCACTGAATCAGTCCAAGTAATTCAATTAAAATACTGTTTGATGTCTTCACTCGTCGCATCCCAGCAGTGCCGTGGACACGAGCCAGTGGCGGGCTTAACGACTTGAGGCTTGGTGAGGTTACGCTGCCAAGATGGTGCGATGAGAAGGGAGAGTAATTATGCCAGCGTTTGAAGACAAAAGCCTCACCGATGTCTTGCCCTCGCTGTTTTTTTTTTTTTTTTTTTATTTCCGCAATTTCAATAGCCATGACAGAAATGGTACCGCAAGTGGAGAATTGGACCGAAACGCAGGGTTGAAATGCGACTCTGAATGTTTCAGTGTAATTATATAATCTAAGCTCATTCAGTGCGCTGGTTCAGTCCTCTTGTAGCATGCAAGACGGTTATATGGACAGTATTTACATTGGGGCCTCAATGAGACGTATTTACTTGGCGGTTTCACTGGGTAAGGGGTAGGAACAGGGGGGACTGTGTTTTAGACTACTGAAGCAGGAATTTCAGTTTTGGGTGTGCATGGTCACTGGCTCCATTCTCAGATCAAAGAGTACAGTGTGTCAATTTGCATTAAAACAACATTCCTCTACCATTTGCTGTGTGGGAGAGTGTGATTGAGCGGGAAAGTGTATTGCATTTAGCAGCGATGCTCTGTGTGGATCTCCTCCACATCTTTTTCATGACAGTAATAATGTTTGTCATTTATTTTATGGTAATGATAACCATGCGGAAGGTGTCAAGACCGGTACAGGCCGTTTTGCAGGCCATTTTTTCCGTTGCAGTTGACGTCAGATAAGCATCGAGGGTACAGTCAGTCCTCTGGGCCTGTAAAGGAAGTCACACATCCCAGGGAAGCGTTTGGTCTCTGTGTACTTCTGTAGTTTAAAGGGAAGGAGATAATTTCCTGTGAAAGAGGAGAGTCTGTTTAGTTAAGGTGCGGTTTCTTTGTCATATGGAGCAAAAGAAAGCAAGGATTATATTTTCTGGTAACAAGGTTTCTTATCATAGTCTGGATTCCTTAAGTTCATCAATTTCACACATTTATCGACACAAAGACATGAAAAAATGCTAATATCAACTGCCACTCTTTTCTGACAGAGATGTGTTGAACCTGTTAAAAAAGACAGATGTCGCTGCTCCAGCTGCAGCCACGGCTCCAGCTGCCACCATAACCGCAGCTGCAACGGCCCCTGCTCCTGCCCCAGCCCCAGCAGCCCCAGCAGCCCCAAAGCCAGCTACCACATCACCCGCTGCCCCGGCTTCAGCACGGCCTTTGTACCCTCCAGTCTCTATACCTGGCAAGCCTGGAGCTGCGGTTAGTATTGAACAAATTAAGTTTGTTAGCAGTGTTATCGCCACAAAACATTGACAAAATTCAATAAGCTGTTATTCAACAGGGGGAAATGTAGGAGATGTATTTATTTTACACAAGTGCAGACATCATAGTACAAGTCAGTACTTTGCTTTTATGAGTGAAGGGTTTTATGAATTAACCGCTTCATTTTTTTTTATTATTTATTTTTACTTCTGAGTGACGGCATGTAAATTCAATGAGAAGTGTCACCAATGCTACATCCAGAAATGACTCTCACTCAAATATTTGCCAACTTACTTGCCTACAGTCAAGTCAATTAATATTTGGACAAAGTTGTCATCTTGGATGTCAACTACAGTGCGAATATTCACAGAACCAAAAGAAGGTAAACATCAACGCCGACAGGACGAAGGGCAATGAGGATAAAGCTGCAATGACAGCCCAATCTGGTTTAACAACCTCCTGGAGGTGTTCACTGTAGGCTGTAGGATAGCTTTCATTGTAACTCTAGGCACGCCAGCAAGGGTTTTTCTAGAAAAATTTAGTATGGGGGCGACACTGTTGGCGAGGGAGCGTAGCGACGGTGCTTCCGTGGTGCGAAGCTTTTGAAAATTTGAGGTAAAAATGGGGCAATCTGAAGCTTTCTGAAGGGGATAACTTTACTTTTTTTCTGTGTATTCCTTGAAGGCAGAAGGAGTAAGTTTGGACAGTAAAGAAGACATGTACACAACATTTGTAACTGATGGCCTTCTTTTATAAAAACATACTTCTTTTACGAACTCACATCATGTTTATTGTAACTTGCAACATTTTGTTATTTGTAGTCCAACAGGGCTAAATAATTATTTGGCAAAGCTAAAGCATAAGCTCTACGGTTGCCTTACCCTTTATATAATCGTTCAGTTACCTACGTTTTCGTTTTGTTCAAAGAAAAAGCGTTTGCATTCAGCTCTGCCTGTGAGTCTGACTCACATCTATACCTGGAAGAAACTAGTCGTTATATGCATATATGAATTTATATGTATGCTTTGTGTATTAAGATCGGAACATTCTGAAGTGTTCATACCTACTTGTTGTCTTCATTTAGTCCGTCTTTGCCCTGACACGATGGATAACAGGATGATATTGCGTGTTGGCCCAACTGGGATCAATGCAGAAGTCTCAAAATTAAAGTATGTAAATGCAACTGCGCCAGTTTCAGTTTCCGCGAATACACTGTCAATAATAAACAAATAAACTGATGCCTTTTTGCCTGGTAATTTAACTGGCACCTTTTTGCTAGTTATTTTAACTGTAATTTTACAATAAGTTTACCGCAGAGTTCAGTGCATGTTCAGTGTAAACCACGGTTAAATGCGCGCCAGACTCCACTTACAGTTAATATGATGAGGAGACAATGCGTTAATTTAACGGTTAAATTCAGTCAGTTTATAACTGTGTAGGAAAGCCGAACTTGATTTCGTTGCTCTGTTGCAACTGCATATGTGCATGGTCCAAACCAGCTTGCCCGCTATACACGAGTTCTTTTGAATGAAAATGCATTGTGACGGGACTGGAAATTTTGTCCGATGTAAGCAAAAATCCGTTTAAATAAAATCTGGTATATTTGATGTTTATTTAATGGAAAAACTTTACAGAAAAATTGGGACTTCAGCCGTTGTCCAGTGTGAGCGAGTTTCCATTTTATACGAGGACGGTTTAGGCGAGTTCTACTGTATTTTCCATTGAATGTCTGTCCCGATATACACACACAAAATGACGGCCGAGTGCTGCCACAGAAACGAGGGCTTTGTCCACTCTAGTGTTTTTATATCTCTGTGAGCTGACCCCATAGATAAGGAGAGGACTCTCGCGAGACTACGTCTCGCACAATCAAAATGGCAACGCGAAATGGCGAGGTGGATCGGAAAACAACAACAGGACGTGGGAGCTGCATGAAATCGAACATGTTCAAGCTGTCCAACACTTTTGCCACGTTTGTAGTACTTTTGGCGGACTTGTGCTGTTTATTACGAACGGGCATGCTATTTTTTGGCTTCATGTTGATATGTTTACGGAAGAATAGATCGCTTTATAGGGGAATTCCCAGGAAGGCTGTATGTTAGGAAATAAGGTTGGAACGCTAAATCGGCATTTTGGTAAGGGGGCGCGCAGCCAAAACAAGGGGGCGCGCCACCCCTGTTCCCTGTTTTAGAAAAAAGCCTGACCAGTGTTATGCTCGGCAGAACCATCCCCTTTCACCTCTTACATTTCCGATTAAAAATGAGGGGTTTTTGTCGGCCAGTGTGGCAAGTTGTAACAGGCAATTGTATGCAAATATCACAGAACCGCAACTTCTGTTATTCCTCTTAAGAGGAAGTAAACCTTCCAGCAGAGTGTTTATTCTGCACGTGAGACTTATGGCTGCACCATTTTCCGAGAAATTCCTACAAAAACTTAGAATACACAGAGGTTTACTGAAGATTTGAGGCCAGCTCGGTGAACCTCTAAAAGATTTTACCGAGGTATCCCGAAGTCTGTCCGGTTTACTTAAGTTTGGACAACACCTCGATGTTCACTTTCTCTCAAGGTGCCGTCTTTTGAAAATTACATTGTGTATCTGATTTGTTTGTAAATTGATGCTTTTGCAGATTGAATATGTTCTGAATACTGAATGTGTGTTTTTGTTATTCTTAATATAATGGCAGTGGTCTGCCCTTTGCCAGTTCCTGTATGCAGCACAGACACAGCGGGCTGAACTACAGTACTGACCATTCAAATGTTCCCATGAAATTTGGCGAATATTCATGTTTTTTCATACATCTGAAAATTTTTCGGTCTACCTCAGCCAAATTTTTCCGAGGTTAACCGAGTTGGCCTCAAATCTTCAGTAAACCTCGGTGTATTCTAAGTTTTTGTTGGAATTTCTCGGAAAAAGGTGCACTTTCTCAGTTTTTAGGTGCTAGTAGTGCAGGCGAAGTGTCGGGGACGAGCACTGTCTCTCCATGGGTAGCAGTCTAGCGGAACGTGCAGACAGTTGTTTGGATTTGATCCGAGCCGATGGAGACCTTCGCTCGGCTTCACCGAGCATGACCAGAGGGAGTATCGGGTTACTGTGTTTGTGACAAACAACCATCAGAAAATGGCTGGAGGTGTTTTGCTGGAGCTGACCCAACCCCAACCCCGCTACTCTGTTCTAGTCGGGCCTGGCGTTTGTGTGGTTCACTTCAAGGGCAGTCGTGCCCAGACACATTCTAGAAAATTCCAAGTAGCTCAGGCCCTCTGAGAAGCTTGTTTTTACTCCCAAAATCTATAACCAGTCAATGCAGTTGTTGTCACAATGCCTAGAAACCACCTGGAGAGGAATCACTGAACCGACTCCTTGGAATACATCAATGAAGAGGTTTCTCTCATTTTTCGTCTTTTTTAAATGTATATTTTCTTGCCCAGTTTTACATGGAGTATTCACTTATTTATCATGCTTGTCTTATTATAATTTGGTGTCCACTGAGGGGCTTAAACCATCCTATTTCACCCAAATTAGGAAAGGGCAACACAGGGGGGTCACAATATGACCGTGAAACTCAGAGGAAACCGACTGAACCCACGCAATATCCTTGGTGAAGCAAGCTGAAATCGCACATCGCCGTATGGTGCTATAGCCAAATCTCATTGTTCCACAACCACAGTGTGGTGCATCAACCAAAAAAATCATGTGGTAGCTCTATTTTATTTATTTATTTTTTTCAGTTTGATTTTTTTTTTTTTTTTGTGGTTCCTCCATCTTCCCAGCAGACCCTACAGCTGATACGTTCGCAACTTAACATCTGTTGGACAGTCATTCCATCCTTAGTTTGTTCTTTAAGTTCCCTAGGAGGCTCCCCAGGAAATCGAAATTGGAACATCAGCATAGTTGCTGTTTGAGCTCTGTGGGGAACCCTCTTGCCTCCCTTCCTGAGTTATCATGCACATAGATGGATAGGGACCAGCATGCTCCAGTGGGGCAGGTCTGAAGTCTGTTCCTTTGTAGTGATCTCCAGTTTTGTTTTGCATTGGGAGGGAAACGATTGCCCCTCGGAGTGCTAATGTTTCGCCTCTGATGCAAATGGAGGGACAGGGGCTTGGATCTTCCTCCTCCGGGCGAGGTCCATAGTTTGTTCCTTTCAACTGATTCCTCGTTTTTTGTTTTGTGTAGGAGGGTGAGGTGGCTTTTGATCAAAGGCCAGATTGCTTGAACCCTCAGCAAGCTACAAGACGACCATGGTTTCTTTCCTGACAGATGTTTACGCTTGGGGCTGTCCTTGGTTCTCAACCACTCATGGTTTTTTTTTATCCAATTACATGATTATATCAAGCCTGAAAGTAACCCTTCCTTTGTGACTGCTTGTAGCTTCCCGTAAATCTGACCGCCAGAGTTGTTTATTTTATTTTTTTGTTTATGTTCAAAATTTTTGATTTTTCACAATTTTTTTTTTTTTTTTTTGGGGTTCTGTCATAGCATTAATGTCAACCTGAATTGCAAAGCTTTTGTGGATTCATTTGCTCCTTCTGCTGAGGGATGCGTTAGGCGGGGGGGCATGAACTCTGAGCCGCTCATCCTAAGGTGAACAAGAGAAGTTGGCAAATAGTCTGGCTAGTAATACCACCGCAAATGATGTGGAACTAACCAGTTTAAATTGAGACTTGACACTTCGAATCCCAGAGACTTTTGCCTCCACCATACCAGGCTTGGCAGTACTCCCATTTTGGGAGCATTTGCTTATGAAGGTTGACTTGAGCTAACCGAATGGTAGAATTTTGGAGATGTCGTTGTGGATTTGTGATTCTGAAGTTCTTCCTACTTGAGCGGACATGCTCCTTGGAGGGGAAAAACATATTTGCATACAACCTTCCATACACCGAGAAACGAGGTGTTTCAGACTGAAAAACTATTTTCTGAGAATGTATTGGTCGCCTGGGCTGATTTATAAAAGCCTACAAGTCACAGCTGCACCTCCACAACGTCGCAATTCAGAGCAGCGGTGTCTTTACAAGACATTGCCAGACTCAGCAACTCTGCTGCATTGAAAAGTATGACGTGCCAAGTTGTGTGTACGACTTTGTTGTTAGGCGTACCCATATTTGCGATGTCTCCAACATGACATGAATGCATCGTAACTCTCTTGACCCTCTTCCCTTAGGGCACCTTCACTGAAGTCCCCGCCTCCAACATACGACGCGTCATTGCCCAGCGGCTCACGCAGTCCAAGACCACCATTCCACATGCCTATGCCACAATCGATTGCAACCTGGGTGCCGTCATACAGCTCCGCAGAGATATGGCCAAAGGTGAGGATGAGGCTACCGCAGGCCCACACCACAACGTGACACGGTGACCATCACCTTTATACATGCAGGAGGGGCATTCTGCCATGTAGTGTGATGCCTCTTCAGGTGAAATTTGGACAAAATTAATTGATTTTATAGCCCAGAATTTGGAAAATATGTGGCAAAGGTTTCAATTGGATGCAGAGCTGTCAGAAAAGGTCTGCATGTTGAGGGATATCGTCCATTATCTGCCTGTTATGATAAAAATCTCAACTCTACTAGATGGGGAGTGATTTGAAGAGGCCAAGGCTCTAGCATCCATTTTGTGTCCCAGTACAATTGGGGAAAGAACCTCCCTCCATCCTTCAACTGTGGATGAGGGGGGAGGTTTGTGATGGAAACAAGCACATTTCAGCACAAATACAGCACGTCCTTTTCTGAAGGTTATCTATGGGGAGGGGGAGGGGTTGTGACCATTATAACTGAAGCATGTTTCCTTGAAATGCTTGGACTCCCCTCCCCACTCAGCAATCAGTCCATTTCAGGGTAAATACGCTTTGCCCGGGATGCCCTCTGCCCTCCCAGAGCTCTGTGATTGGGCCCCAGGGTCTTGGGTTGCTCTCTGATTGGTGCTTGAGGGTGGTATCGTGGCTGGTTAATGAGAACCGGCATGTTCCAGATCTTCTCCACCTCGAGCCAGCAGGGGTCCTCCGTCTTCCCATAACCCCCTCCTGCTTAATCTAATGATTGACTTCCCCTCTCATCTGAGGTTGCACAAGGCCAAACGCTCACAGGTACACTGATGAACTAATGAAGGAGATGCGTTGCGAGCCTGTCAGAAGCCATTTTGGATTCTCTTGCTGCTGCTTAAGGCTAAGCCTGGTCCTACCTAGTCTGGTCCTCCCAGTCTAACTGTTGCACTGAGGTTCACCTTTTCGGGCCTGAAAATCATGTACAAGTCTGGCATTAATGTGAAAAATGCCACTGATTTTAGTATAGCACAGCTGGCACTGGTTGCCTCGATCTGAGAGAATGTTGCTATTACTAGTTTTGATCATGACATTGTCGTCATCGTCATTATCTACCGGGGTAGGTCAAATGGGCTAACGCTTGTATAAAATAGTGGCACACCCCTGAAGTGACTGACGGGCGTGTTAAATCGCACCCGTGAGGAGGACTTGACAAGCGTTAGCGGGTGCTGGCGCGATCGCGCCCATCTCGTGGCATGCACTGGTACAGTGACAGTGAAAAATTTTTGATTCTGAATACAATGGTGCCACACGGCAGAGTTATGCAGCTCGAAGAATAAGCGACTAAAATGTGTAACTGTACACCTGCCAGTGCCGCGGACGAATGTTTATGTCCTGACAAGCAAATTACAAGTGGCTGTCTTTTCCATTGTATTCCATTGTTCTATTCTTAGTTTACATTTACATTCTTAAGTTCTTTATACCATTAAGTCGGCACGCTTTGTTTTTTATTTATGTTTCGATTCTCTTTAGCTTCAAAAGCAGACGCACTTCAAAGATCAGGTCATCTGTCATTTAAATACCCGTTTTCACATCTGTCAGGCATTGCGACATTTAAACCAAGAGCGACTTTGTCCCCATCCGCTCACTGCGAGATGAGTGACACGGAACCAGAAGGAAAAAGAATGCTAAAATCCTCAGCGTTCGGTGCTGTATTGCCAGTCAAAGGAAACTGCTGGTTTTTGTCGTGCCCCAGCAGGGGTACGGAGGACAGCTGGAGGGTCCCCTGATGGCAAGGCCCTCCAGGGAGCGGGTTTGACATTTACTTCCTATAGATGTGGGTCTGTGTGCCAAAGAGCTTTTTTCCGTAGGCTTTGTCCTGCCAACAAACACAGCATTTAAATGCGGGCACGTGCGCCGCAAGCTGGCTCTGGGTGTCAGAAATCACAGCGCGACTTGTGATAGTAGTCTCCTACACAAACACACACGCGCGCACAGAGACACACACATGCACACTCACTCGCGCGCGCACACATACACACACACGCACAGACACACACACACACACGCACGTTTAATTGCCCCGGTCACCTGCCATGATAATAGCAGCAGGCCTGCAGTGGCGATTTAAATTTGGCAGGAACCACGGAAGATGTTCGATAGGGAAGTTAATACAGTTAAACTTCTTTATTTTTTGAAGATGATTTTATATTAGTTTCCTGCATTGGTTATGACCCCCTGCTATCAAGCTGCACTTCCTCCCTGACCTCAGACCGTGGCTCACTCCGGACAGGAAAGAGCGTTTCCTGGTGCCCTGTGTCCTTCAAGATGGCTGACAGCAGGTCGCAGTCCTCACCCACGCTGCGGTTCAATCTGGCCTCGCGCCATTTTTAATGTGCTTCCGGCCAGCGGTCACCCAAGCACGAGATCTGTTGTAAATGGTGACTTGAAATATTGTAACCCTATTGGCGGGGGGAATAAATTTTTGTGACAGTGACAATATAAGTGTGTTTATCTTGATCTCTTGAATGGAAGTGAAGGGATCTGCTGGAGCGTTTGATGTATGCAAGTATTTGACCTTGTATGCATATGTGGACTGATTTTTTTTTTTTTTTTTTTTTGGGGCGTCTTCCTGCTGTCTTCCATATTCGCAGTTGGTGGCCTCTGCATGTGGAAAGGTGGGGGTGGGAGGAAATTCGGCAGAACAAATATCGTTTTTCCTCGCAAGTGCAAATGCATATCTGCAGTATTTCACATATTCTGTACAATTTCAAGACCTTTGCGCCCGCAGTATTTCTTGTTGTTTATTTGGTGGGGACAAAAGCCATTGGAAAGGCTGTATAGCTCTTGGCATCAGTCTTGCTGCCTTGGTTTTGCAGGCTTTCATTATGGGTTCCAATGCAAATTTGAGATCTCGCTAGCTGCCATTATGGTTTGTATCATGGATGCTAAAACCTTTGTCTTAGTGGCCACCATTAGGGCTCAAAACACAAATATTGCAACCTGTATCTCGCAGTCTGTCATTAGTGGTATTAGCATGAAGATTATCGCCTGTGTCTTAGTTGCTGCCATCACAGCTTATAGCTTCAAAACCAACTGCATCAGTATGGATATTACCGCCTGTATCTCACTGGCCGGGCTGTTGGTTTTTGCACAGATTTTGTCTCTGCCTCATTAGCTTCTCATTTGTACCTTTTCAGAGGATATCAAGGTGTCTGTGAATGACTTCATCATCAAGGCAGCTGCAGTTACACTGAAAGTGAGTACATGCCGAGCGATGTTGTTTGCTTTGATTGGCAGCGGCCTGCTCATTTCTAATCTGCTGTTACTTTCATGTGTAATTATGAGCTTGTCTTGGTATTTCATCCAATGCCCAGCATTCAGTCATATAAAGTAATGGTGACGGTCCCCTTTATTCAACAGGCTGACAGATGGTAATAAGGATATGAAATGCGGGCAATGCCTGGTTAATAGGTAGGTTAGCGGGAAGACCAGTTCAGCTAGAGCTCGATGTCCCAGGTGGAGGCGACACTCTGTTGCTGTCCAGGCAAACACAAACATGTGTCCAGACCACCACGCACGTCCCATTGGCACCCAGTGAACATCTATGTAGAGCCAAACGTTCGTGTGCCAGAATTAACTGTCGTTTCATTTCTTCTCCGACATAAATAAACTAAATCAAATGGAGTAAATGGAAATAAATGTTATTTGAGATTGTGACGCACTGTACCGTTTCCATAGGGTGCAAAACTCTTTCGGTGGCACTGCCCAGATGGTCTCTGAAGAGCTGGGGACTTAATCACATCAAGGCGTAATGCAATCCAGCCCACCCCTACTCAATAAGACGACCCCCTCCAACTGTCTCATTCACAGAGCCGGGTGTATTTTTATCAGACGCCTTGGCATGAAGGAGCTAAAAATAGATGCTGTCGTTTCCTCTCTGGCTTGATTGCCTGGCAGTGATGAGGTAGCCCGAGGAATATTTCTCTGTCTCGCTCTCTCTCGCTCTTTTCCTGTCTGCCGAGCAGGCTGAAAGCGTAGCCACCTCGTCTTATCATTTCAGTTGGACAGCTGGCAGACCCCAGGACCCCCCCCCCCCCTTTCCATCTCGCTCGCCATCTCTTTCAACAAATTCAAATTCAGAATGCTTTAAAGTCCCTGGGAATAAAGAATAAATCTTTAAAATTTCTGTCATGTTTCAAAACTGATTGTTCCGAAGCATCCACAAAGTTTCAATGGAAAAAAAGATGATATACTGCGTGTGAGAAATTTTGCAACAACAATGGCTGAACAGACTCGTCAGGGCTTTCTTGTGAACTGAGTGGGTGTGGCCATAACGAACGTTTCAGGGGGAGGAGTGATTTATATCAAGTCTGTGATTGGATGAGCTTCTAACTGATGCAGTTAGATGGATTACTTAAATACAGCGTGATGTCACATTGCGATTGAAAGTGTCCAGCCCAACTTGAATCCAGCCACTTTGAAAGGAAAATCTTTAGATTTGGTAATCTATTTATGGAAAAATGGTAATCATCTCATAGTTTGTGTATTTATACTATATACTCCCTAAGTCCAAAAAAAAGATGGATGAATTAAAGGTCTGTGAGGCTTTAATGACTTAGTGACGTGTAATCGACTTTTATCGATTAATATCTCCGAAGCAGACATACGCCAATACAGAGAAAACACTCGAGAGTCTTCCTCTCGATAAGCCCTCACGTCAAGCTGAGTCTGGATGGTACTTGATTTTTGCGGCAAAACTGGGGAGGGGAGTGGGGGTAGGAGGAGTTTAGGCCTCTATTTGTAGGTTTAGCGCCAACTCAATCCTGCCTCTGTCATTCTGCCCAGTACCCCCACACACACTCATGTGCTTATTTAAGGACATTAGTCACACGAGAGGGACTGGCCGGAGAACCCCGGCGGGCTGTCTCTTTACAGTGGGGGAGAAATTATCATCCTATGAACACTATAATCGGAGCGTCCATGCGGAACATGTGATGGCATTTACGTTGCCAGTAATCTAGCCCTCCCCTCTATTTAACCCTGCCCACCTTGCGTAACTGGGGCTATCCAAATAAGTCCTGCCGTTTGGATTCATTTTCTCAAAATTACTTCAGAAGTATTCCCTAGTGTAATTGGAACATGCATATACACAAAAAATTAAGAAGTAATTTTGGGATTGAAACCCATTTTGTTGGTGCTGGGCGTAATGCCTGCTCAGCTAAATCTTGCATTGCACTTTATTTAATTATTGCCAATGTTTACTATTACTGAGAATTTAGAACATTTAACTTTATCTGGGACTTGTGTTCCACTGAGTCAGAGGTGGAAAATCCTGGTTCAGTCATCGCCAGTATTCTTACACCATTTGAGCCAAGAGGTAGAACCATATTGTGAAATCAGCTGGCTTAATTCCGGGGTGGAAAAGTATGACGGGACATTTCTGTTCTGGCTCAGAGACTTGGCACCTATGCTGCGAATGTGGCAGACGCTTGAATTATTACTCAGACACTGTTGGCAGCTTTGATAAAAATGAAGAAAACCCATATGAAAAACCTTAGGTTTCAAAATTGTGAACCTGAACCGTCATTGAAAATAGAATCAGATGTTAAATATTTAACTTGATGTTTCCTTATGTAATTGAGTTCATCTCTAGATTCAGGAACAAAATGGTGTCATTCAGTTATTTCCTGTTTCATGAGGGTGTAAAAAAGCTGGAAAAATGCATGTAGGATCCTTTCCTTATCCGTGACTGAGGAAAATGGCTCTTGATTCAAAACAGGCCGATGGCAGTTGACCTTTACGATTGAGTTAATGGGTTCCAAAGAATAAATAAAATGTTTAAAATGCCAATGTACACTATAAGGGTGATATTAAACATGTAAAGGCTAACTGGCTAATGAGAATGAAATTATTTTGAGCAGTGGTCATCTTGGTTTCAGGACTTAAAGTGCATAAAAAATGGAGAGGGCAATCCATTGGTGCAAACTCAAGGATCGGGGGGGGTCAAATATCTATCAAAATCTCCAAACTTTATCAAAATTTGAAGGACGAGACTGTTAGCTGTTGCTTTTGTTAGTAGGGTTCGCCAAAGTAGTAAATGAGGGGTGCCAATAATTATTATATCCGTTGAAACCTTAAAAAATGAATTATCCATTGAAAAACATTAAAATGAGTGGTTGTATTAATAGATTACTTTTCTGTTCGTTTTTTAAAACTAATATGGATTATTAACTGTAATGTTTTATATGCAGCCTTCATTCTTCATTTGAATCAGGGGCTGCCAATAAATCTGCAACTGACAGCACACGGTCTTAATTCTTCAGGAGCTTCCTGAAGTGAACGTGACCTGGGCGGGGGAGGGGCCAAAGGCGCTGGACTCCATCCACATTTCCATCGCTGTAGCGACAGACCGAGGTCTCATCACCCCAATCATCAAGGACGCGGCTAGTAAAGGCGTGCAGGAGATTTCGGCAAATGCCAAGGTACGGACGAGATGGATAACACTGTTACAGCAGTTTATCCATTTATAATGATGATGATGACATCATAGCTGTAAAACTGTGAGGTCCACCATCCATCAATATATTATAAAACAAAGAAAGTCATTAAACATCTGTGAAGTGTTACTTTAGTAGAGGCGTGTGCATGGTTTATATGGTATTTAAGTATGTTCATGGTTTTTTGTTGGTTGTTTATGGACGGTACATTTCTTTTTAATGGATGGCTGTATTTGTCGTATTGGCTCAGTTAACCTACATTTAGTGTTTTAGTGCTGTTGTATACACACTGGCAGCAAAGAGCATGCTGTTATCCAAGGCTAGCGCTACAGCTCATACAACACGAACGGATGCAGTGATGCTTTCTCTCACCGTGAGACACTCCTTGTAATACTTCCTGCTAAATTAATGTTAAGTGGTGCTGGAGAGCAATCAATATGGAGTTGCATCACATTCACAAGAGCTGTGCACATCAGCCAAGACTAATCAAAATATTGAATCCCACAGTTATTATTTAAAACATTATGTAACTACTGCATAAATATTTACGAACAAGTTCCTCACAGCAGCGAAATGCATTGAGCTCTCTGAAAGTTCTCGTTCTGCATGTTCACTGTGAGTTGTGTAATAAATATTGTCGCTTGCCTTTGTCATTTTCCGTCATGCAGCCTGCATCTCAGAGCCTAAGCTGCAAGCCTGAGATTCTGCACACGGCACTATTTGTGTCTGTCGCTTCTGTGCATGTGTGCACATGCATGACTGAGACTCACTGAATGCTCCGCAAACTGTAAAATACACCTCAAAAAACAAAATTATACCTGAGGTGTGCTGGGCTGCAATCATGTGGGGGGTCTGTCTGTGTTCTTGCGCATAGGAACGTTTGTGTGTTCACATTTCCAGCCATTTGTATGTGTGAGTTTTGGGCTTTCATGCATGAGTGTTTGTGCATAAGCGCGTGCGTGTGTGTGAGCGCATTCATGTGTGTCAAACTATGTTTCGTCGATATTATGGAATCATTGCTGCCGCGTCCGCAGCAGATCCTTTGTGTCAACGCCATAACTCAAAAACTATTGTATAGATCCTGTTCAAATATTTCATGTCTGTAGATTGTATCTATAGCGAGAACTGGATTGATTTTGGGCTTTATATGATTAACGATAATAAATTAATTAAGCTACAACTCACTGTTGTATAGATCCTTTTCAAATTTTATATGCCTTTAGATCATATCTAGATGGAGAATTGGATTGATTTTGGGCTTTGTATTATTATTAATAATAGTAAATTAATTAACTAATGAATTTCTCTGAACACCTGTGTTCCATCATATTGCCCAATATATGATTAATATCACCTTGAGATTTTGGCATTCGATTCTTTCCCTCATGATCAATTATTGCTGAATACTACAGCAGAAATATCAATAGATTAAGGAATAAGTTATGTAGCCAAATTTATTACTGGCCACATAAGAAATATTTACCTTTACTTTTCATTATTTATGAGTTAATATGGACAGTCTGCGCATATAGAAGGTAAAATTGGATTCAGTTTTTTTCTCATTTAATAATTTTAAGATATTCAGTAGTTCAATTTACTGATGACCACATGAAAAATTGTTAAGTGTATGTTTCATTATGAAGGAGTACATATGGGCATTCTGAGCATATCTAAGATAAAAATGGGTTCAGTTTTCTATCATTTAAAAAGGTACTGCAATGTTTGGACAAAACATGCATTTTCTAGTGGTATTATTCTTGCCGTCCATGCTGTGTGAGGCTATTCTTTTTGGGGACCTCTCGCTTGGGGGCATTCGCCGATATACCCCTTGCTCTTGGCTGCAGCAATGTAGGTCTCTTTTTTTTTCTGTCCAGTACTAGCAACACATTCTCTCCACGTCCTAATGCATTTGTACTGAAGTGCTATTTTAGCGCTAGATAAATCATTTGTTTCATAGTAAGTGCAGCAGAGGCTAGGAAAAATAAATAAATATATATATATATATATATATATATATATATATATAATATATATTATAAAAAGATTTCCATTTGCTGCTGCCATCATCTATTAGGTGTAAAATGGCATGTATGAAAAAGCTTTCTTTTTAAATTTGTCAGTTGTTCTTAGAGATGATGGCCATTTCATTTATATCATACGGCCTTGGAAAACAGAAACAAAAATTTGATGTTACAGAAGAACACAAAGAAATTGTCCCTGATGCGTAACTTCGTAAGAGCACAAGTACACCATGGAGTCTCTAGTTTAAGACAGACGCTAAAGAGGTCCTGAGCGGGCTGCTTGTCTGAATTGTACCAGCCAGACAACAGCATCTGAAATGGCGAAGTGCTGGCCTTGGGTTTTTTGGCTTAATTTTTCAATTTAATTAGTGCTACCTCAGTGGATAAAGGCATCAATTATTTTTGAAAGCATAAAAATCTCTTGACGATTCAAAACTTTTGAAGGACATTGTACGTTTGTGTGAGCGCGTATGTGTGTGCATGTGCGTGTACTTATGATTGGCAGGCTTGTGGTCCTTGATGTGTTGTAACAGAACAGAAAACACTCAGGAACACGTGTATCCACCCACTTTCAGAGCCCCTCGGCCAAATTCCACTAAGGGGGGAGTGCAGCTTGGCAGAGTTAGGTGTGAAAAGACACACTTCCTGCTGCCCTTTCTTTTTCAGATTAAATAGCTGCACCCCCAATCCTTACCATCCCTATCTCTCCGTGGCACTAATGCATCGACCAGGACTGAACATCACTGATTGATGTGGGGGCGTCAAGCCCAGTGACTCTGACACACAGATTGATTGGCTGATGAGCCCGTTTGTGGGAAATCGGAATTCCAGCGGCAGCACCAAAGACGGGCTAGCTTTAGCAGACGGGAAGGGTAACCTACTGGAGCTAGATGGAACTAATCTCTCAGAAATATAAAACCAACTGCAAAATGCCTGTTTCTCTAATTTTGGCAAGTTCTGGGCAATTACGATTGTCCTGCCTCCTGGCAGGCAGTGGATCATCGAGCTGTTAAATGTACTGTAAATGCCAATAAAAACAACGTCACTAATGGATTATGTGGCTTTACTTTTTTTTCTCTCTTAAAGCAAAGGCATTTAATTTTTCTCCACTTTCCTGTGGTGTGACTGGACATTGTGATTTGATTGACTGATTTTAACTCTCCTCCGCACTGCTCCAGGAATCATCACCTTGTTTCTGTATTTGCAGAATAAACATTAAAAAAACCAGGGAACACACGATAATGAGAACAGGCCATTGAGGCATGCGCCCGCAGATTAGGGGTCTTCCAGCACTGCTTCAAGCCTGTGCAGGAATATCCAGGGGGCTGTCTTTTATCTGATATCTCCACTGTGCACATGCCATACAGGCAGGCATGTCACATTATTTGATAAAATGCTCATATTTCAGTATGTTCAGGTCCTGCGTTGCCTCGGGATCTGTCGTATAATGACGGATAATTTTTTTACACCGGTGTGAAAGCGAGCACCACTTATGTCGCTTGACACCAGTGCGGTTTACAGACTTTGGGGATACTCGGAGCATATGAGAATGGCGCTGTCGACTGATCTTTAAGTAACGTTTACCTTTTTTTCTTTCTTTTTTTTTTTTGTGTGTCAGTCGGGGGAAGTCAAAATGGCTGGCACGTAATGCTTTCACACGGTGAGAGTACAGTCTCGATTAGTGAGTGGGAGAGATTGCGGGCAGAGGGCTCCAAGCTGTAGCTTGCTCACCTGAGACACCTGATATCCAGGAGATTCACTTACAGCTGGAATCGTGCCAGGCCAAATGCACTGGGCTTAGCCATAAAGAGGGGAAAAACCAGTTTTTGCCCCATTTAGGTTTAGTGATGGATTACTCTGTTTGTGTGTGTAT
Source organism: Gymnothorax javanicus (assembly GCA_029692085.1). Lineage (NCBI taxonomy): Eukaryota > Metazoa > Chordata > Actinopteri > Anguilliformes > Muraenidae > Gymnothorax > Gymnothorax javanicus. The sequence goes on along the minus strand of CM056207.1, from coordinate 21,664,752 downwards.
GCTCAGTGTTAGTGTGTTTGTAAATTCCACACCTGCAGTAATTACATGGCTGGTATTATGGTTTTGTACTTACTGTCCCATCCCCCAATAAGCCTATTTACTGATGTAGTGGTACATTGCTTGTGTTGATTGTTGTGGTTGGGTTAAATTGCTGATGCAGTGGTAAAGTGTTTGGATTTAGTGTCTTGGTGGTGAGGTTTTTGCTGAGGTATCTGTAGATTGTTTTGGCAATAGTTCCTGTGAAGTGGTGATTGAGCATGTTGGCAAACTTAGAAACACACTCCTCAGTGTCAGAGGCAGTTATCCATTCCCCATTAAGAGGCATTTAAAGGTCCCACAACACTCAAATTTTCAATAAATTGATTTCAAGCCATTCTACAGTATTTCTGCCATGTGAATTTGAATCTGACACTGGCTTTTTTTTTTGTTATTCTATTCATGAGAAGTGTGAAATGCAAATAAAAACCAGACTTGGGAACACCTCTTGAAAATTGACAAGACATTGACATTTGACATTGTTTATTCTTGTTGACTGACATGTGACAGTGCATATTTTGACTTGCAAAGTTGCATCAACCTTCGATATTACATGTAGACTGCTATGCAAGCCAGCCACCTCTCACTGCCCAGTAATATAAAACAAACATGTAAGTATAGCATGCAGCAATGAAATGGTAGTTTCAGGCCATAATCTATGCAGCAATTAAGTATGAAATGGCTACCTTTTATGTTCCACAAGAAAGAAAGAAATCTATATCTAGATACACTTTTTCAATACACTGACTTTACACAAGTAAATTTCCCTTCCTGAGATGAAATATGCGGTCACAAAACTTGCATTCGTGGTAAGTTACCTTTTTTAAGGGGCGGGGCTTAGGAAGTTAAAACGTACGCACAAACTGAATAGAAATTTCCATTTATTTCTCAAAGTAGTGATTTCACAGACGAAACATGCAAAAAAACATCAATCAGTATACATATTTACATGTATAAATAGGCAAAATTATTATGATTACATGGGACCTTTAAAGCAGCACTATGTAGTTTTTTTCACTCTCAAATATATATTTCCAAGATCATTCTGGCGATACATCAACTCACAATAGGTTGAATGACACCTTTGTCATGGCTCGATCGCGCCTGCATCGCCTTCACTGGCACTATGTAACTTTGGGTTTCGGGTAGGAACCCAGGCCCAAAAAGAACTACAAACTGCTTTACGGCATACGTACCACAATCCCTCTCCCCCACGTCTCTCAAGACCAGCGAGTGAATGTAGAATGAAGCAGAGTCGGAAGTGGTTGTAATGGCTGTCTGAAGCGGCGAGGAAACCGAAGAAGGCAGAGGTGTTGTCCCAGGAGACATTTAAGAAAAAAAGAGAAAGCAATAAAATAAGATCCAGGACTAGGATCAACATTGGACTGGCTTTCACTCGCTGGCGAGAGCTGAAAGACTAGAGGATGAGGGATGTCTGATCGATGGCGACCTGGCGTTGTTACTTTTGGACAAGTACGTAGAAATTGTTAGCTTAATCCTTCATTCTAGTTCTGGTTCTAGTGCGTTTGAACTTGATTTGTGTCAGGCTGTGTCATTGAAATCATCTAGTACCCCGTTTATGCTCAGTCAAATAATCGTCTCCAGCGATTTATCTAGCTAGCTGGTATCTGACATGCTAGCTAGTTGTCATGCTATCGTTAGCTGGCGAACATTTCTAAACTAGTCGTCAGTCAAAATGTGTGATCATGAACGTTGTAACGAGCATGATAAACCGGTATGCGCATGTGACTGAATGATACAAGTTCCCTGGAATCAATGTGATGACGTGAATTTGCATGCAACGTGATGATATATAAGGATCTGGTGTTGTGCAGATTACTCGTGAGACTGAGAATTAGAGTAGGAAAATGGTGGACCACTCGTTGGGCGTTACGCATGGCTATCGAGTGCCTTAATAAAGTTACTGTCTAGCCGCCCCCAAGTTCTAGTCCGTCTCCTTTATGTAAATGGATCGGGTTGCCTACCCCGCATTCTTATCCTCTCACCGGTGCAGGAGCGAGCCCTTCCCGGTCATTGGGATGCACCCCCCTCAGCCACAGACGAATTCGTTTCAACATGTACTTTAGTCCCGTGTAGAGTCCTAAAGGTAGAAAATTTGTCTTGTTTTATTTCGGAGGGATAAGGTAATGATCTGAGTTAGCATGTACTCATGTCGTTTCAGGGATTTTCTGTCAACTCCCTGCCGCCCTCTTGTTTTATTGCACAAGCTTATCGGTTCTCTGCATGACGACTTTGTGGTCGGATTCTACAAAGGGGCTGCCTATTCGAACAGCAACTCTGCATGTAAGTGACGTCCACTCACTCTTTAACAGAGCAAAAATGTATTGATGCCGGTTAGGGCTAGGATTAGTAGTAGCAGCAGTGCATGTAAGCGACGCCAACTTGCATGTTAGGTTCCGTTCCTGACATTCAAAGTGCGTGCATAAAATGCTATAAAGAGCCGTACACACTGAGAAAGATAACTATAATGATAACCATAACCATAACGATTTGAGCATCGACACTGATGAACGATATCGTTGCGTAAACATTGATGTTGTGCGTTCCAGCTGTGTCAGAGCCCTTTTTTCTCTGCGATGTCATCTGCCATGTTGAATGAACGCGAAGCCCTGTAAATTCTGACTGATTCCGATTGGTGGTAAGTTTTCCTAATGTGCATAAAATTGCTCTGAAAGTGACGGCAACGATGTCGTTTGCCATTATCATTGTCGTTTTAGTTGTAGTGTGGACTTCGCCATCTACGTGAGTTAGACCGATTTTTAAGTCTCCCATACCTGGTATGAAGACATGGTTGATCGGATCGCACATTACACGTCCTGCTTCAATTTCAGTTGTTTTTTTTTTTCCTCAAAAAGTTCGCTGGTGTCGTTGGCTGGTCAACTAATGCACGTGTTGACGGATTTTACGGCAGTTTATTACATGAAATACCGTTTATCAACTGCAGGGGGACACCGCGAGCTAATCCGGCGAAAACTACATAGTGCAGCTTTAAGTAATAGAGAACCTTCTATTGGCTGGTGTCTTTTCAGAACCAGACGTCCAAACTCAACTTGTTAAATTTCAGCTTCCAGTTTCAGTTGGCTAATTTGCTCTCTGCTCATTCAGCGTTCTAAAATGTTTTCAGCTATTACGACAGGCTAGTGCTTGCGTGAGCACTAAGAAAAGATGACACCGTCAATAGAAACTTATCAGTATTCAAATAATTGGTATGAAACAACTTATTTTACAGAAGCGGCAGCACAAATGTTAAAACATTTGGATAATTGTTCAGTGATTTAAGCCTGTTCATTGTACTTTGGACACTAAGTCAGTGCTTTTTACCCCAAAAAAATTCATACGAAAGACAAAGAAGAGTTGCTGTGTGTTTTGGTTTGGTTCCTCAGTGTTGTTGGCATCAGCCATACTTGAGCTTAAGCTGAAGAGAGAGAGAGTGTGTGCGTGAGTGCGTGTGCGTGTGTGTGCACGTGCGAGTGTACTTGCGCACATGTATACCTCATCATTTACCGGCACATTTTTGAGGTGAATACTCCTATGAGAAGTCTGTAGTAACTGACAGACAATGAAGAGAAAGAATGGGCTGTTTGAGAATGAAGAGCGGGAATGAACAGTTTGAAAATGACAGTGAGAATGGACAGCAGTGAAAATGAATGGCAAAAATTGGCTATATGGGAATACAGTGAGCATACTTGGTGTATGAATGAACAGTAAAAATTGGCTGCTTTACGGTGAACAGTGAGCATCGGGTGTGAATGCAATTTTGGCGTCTTCCAACAACCAACGTGCACACTTGTGTGTTTCCGTACCCATATTCAGGCCCTGGCTCAGAAAGCAAGAGAGGGCAAACTCCTTCCTGAGGAATACCAGGGCGGCTCTTTCAGGTAAAAACCCTTCCTCAGTGACTCAAACAATACCTCACACCTTATACACAAACCACTACGGCTCACATTCAAAGCTTCCTCAGTGCATAGCTGTTCGAACATTCTTTGTTTTGGCAAGTGCCATTTCTGCTGCTCTTTGAAACGTGTGGTTTGTAGAATTTTGACATTTCTGTTTTAATGTCAATTTTGGGGAGCTATGTTGGCTCATTTCCCACTGACGATCACTATCAGTGTCTAATATGTCAAAGATTGGAGCTAATTTACAGAAAACCACAGGAGCTTGCAGTAACTTGATCTCATACTGCCCCTGGCAAAATTCAATGTTAAAAATTACTCAGTCATTCAGTGTCTTGCTTGGAACTGGTGAAAATGCAGAGTAGGACTTGGAAGGTGCATTTCTGATGAAGATGAAAGAACAATTTTTCTTGCTCTTTCCAGCCATTATTTTATTGTATTTTCACTGCAATTTTTTCCAAATCATAAACAAGGATACTTGCAGGCCAGGCATTCCTCGGAACCTGGAATGTAATTTGATTTCTGCAGTTAAAAGGGATAACCCAAAACTATGAAGCTGTCTTACAAAGTGAAGATTTTCAACATAGGCTACAAAGTGCCTGGTTTTGGTGGGCTAGCTAAATTAGCCTCACAGAAATTCCTCCTGCACAGAACAATGCTTCTCACGTAAGAAATATTGCCAAGCAAACTTGCCTCCAAATTTATTGTCTAACATATTTCTTTTGAATTAGTCTCTGTCTAAGGCTACTTTTCTGTTCAAGACAGGCTGATTACACCCAGCAATAGTCACCGTAGGCAATTTGTTGAAAGCTTTCATATATCATTTATTTCGTAATCAATGCAGTGTACAATATTTAAATATTTGGCTTCTCCTGTTTAAGTTGGGACGTCAGGGAGCCATTTCTTTATCCTTGTGAAGAGAGGAGGTGTTAAGCTCAAGATGTTAGCGCTTTCGGCTGCTGTAATACACATAGAGGAAATTTACAGAAAATTCCTGAAGGCACCTTTTTTCTGTGCGCCTGGCTGTAGCATGTGATTTGATCTATTAATTTGGCTGAATTTTGCTCCAGCATCTATTACCCTCTATAGATTTTGCCAGCAAGAGTAAGAGGGGCAGTAACATTAGTGTACGAGGTCACCAACCCACCTCCATGGTAAAATTTGTGTTGACTAATAAAAATCAACAAAATGCAGTGATTGGTCCAAATATGTGAGTCTCTGACATCACGAGTTGGCTCCCCCTATTTCTAACTTTGAGGAGACATTGCTGTCCTGAGAAATATATGGCTTCTTGGTGCATCCAGTACTTTGCCGTCGATGAGTCCAAAATGCATTGGATTAGTTGCCTGAAATTTGACTCCCACATGTGGATCGAGCCAGTCTGCCCTTACAAAGACTCCCATTCAGAACAGGGAGTTGTGCATTCATTGAACATGCACTCTCACTCAAGGTGACTTACTTGGCCCTAAGGGTTTTAAAATTCTACATGAGTATATAGTGTATGCTGTCTTCAGACATTTGACTGGCTTGAGCAGAAAATGATTCTATATGTATAATTCAAAACCTTGCTGAATTTAGTTCAACACAAATTTATCCACCCAGATATCTTTGCACAACTCCGTAAATGCCGTCGCACTACATAAAGCAAGCGTATGAAAAACACAAACATGTTTATGTGAAGTTAATACGGTATTAAACTTAGGATTGATGTTCCCTTTGCACAGCTTTACCGGTGGATCTGCAAAGAAACCTAGGTGCATAAATTAAAGTACCATTAATTTTAAGATGGGGCAGTGAAACTTTTTTTATTATTATTTATTTTAACTCCTCAGAGGTAATGTGGGGCACATTTGTAGATTGAATTTGTGCGCCTGAGAGAAAAAAGGACAGAAGTTGATAAATTCTCAAAGTGAGCCCGTGTCTGTTTCACATCAGACAAGCCAGTAGTTAACGCTGTTTCCTTCGATATATTTCTCCTGCTACTTCATTCGCATCCAGCCCGCCCACATGATTGATGCCAGCAATTGATACCATATTGAAGCATGCAAGTCATCCACGAGTGAAAATGAAAGCTTCTTCTGAAAAGAACTGTTCCTTTTCAAGGATATATCAGTCATATTTAGTGGCACTCAGATGGAGCACTTAGGCTTTAAATCTTCATGTAACATTCTCCACCAGCAGGATAACTGATTATAATGACGTCAGAGGCTCAACTACATTAAGTTGGTGTTTAACCCACCATGAATACCTATCCGAAGACAGCATGAGCCAGTTGAACCACATAAAAATACTTCTAACAGTTAAAGTCGCTGCCTGTTTTTCTGCAGTGCTACTAGAGATTTTATTTATCAACTTGTAGCAAAAGGCCCTCACAGTGACCTCCCTGAGCTTGGTAATGCTCTTTATACCGATTAACATTAGCTTTATCAAACACAGTGATACATTGCAGTTAACGGTACGATACAGGATATTGCCTTAAAGGTTTAGAGCTACTGTAGATGCATAGCCCATAGAAATAAACAATATACTGGACACCATACATACCATTAGGCTGGAAATATACTCGCTTTTAAATACGTGTACTTGTATGCAAGATAGCTGCCACACGTATCCTGCATTCGTTTGGCGCTTTGCTTGTGCATGTCCTCAAAAATTAACACCACGTGTACTTAAGGTGCAATATGCATCTAAACGGTAAACTCTTTGAGTGTCATCAGGATTGTTTACTTCATCTAAAATGGTCTGATTGAATTCTCCAGTGTGTCCCCTATAGGAATCCTCCAGTAACGCGCATAGTATACAGGAATGTGAACAAATACGTTCATGCCATTTTCTGGTTGACTACACGAAAGCATGGTTGAACAGCAAGTATACTTCCAGGCTTAAATAAAAAAATGTGATGGAAATGTTTGCTGTTGTTGTATGGATATTGAAGTTTACCAGTGTCAAAGAAGCTAACGTTGCCTAGCTAGCTAGCAAGATTAATGGAAAGTGTTTGTGCACTGCTTAGACGGTACTTGGGAGACGCGGTAGCGTAGTGATCAAGTAGGCTTGACTTGAGGTTGTAAGGTCCTGAGTTCAAGCCCCGGCCACGGCCTTCGCGGTGTGTTCT